>SJYT01080134.1:93672-106180 GCA_006410635.1 Cephalophus harveyi | reverse complement strand
GAGGATGAGATGGCTGGATGGCATCATGGACTCGATGGACGTGAGTCTGAGTGAACTCCGGGAGATGGTGATGAACAGGGAGGCCTGGCGTGCTGCGATTCATGGGGGCGCAAAGAGTCGGACACGACTGAGCGACTGAACTGAACTTCTCAAACTCTTCCAAAAATTAAAAGAAAGGAGAACTCTTCCAAATGGGCTTACACTTTATAAGGCCATTATACTGATAATAAACCTGGAAAAAATGCAGAAAGTCAAAGATAGATAGAGATTGGAAGAGGGGGATTACACATCAATGTTCCTGATAAATATAAATGTGAAATTCATCAGCAAAATATTAGCAAACTGAATTCAGATCATGGTACATACACCATGATCAAATAGGACTTATTTCAGTGATGTGAGGATGTTTCAACATCTGCAAATCAGTTAAAGTGATACATCACATTAACAAAATAAAGAATAAAAATCATATGACCATCTCAATAGATACAGAAAAACATTTGACAAATTCAACATCCATTTATGATAAAAAAAAAAAAAAACCCTTAATGAAATGTCTACTTTAAAAATGGGCAGAATATCTGAACAGACATTTTCTGAGGAAGACATACAGATGACCGACAGAAACATAAAAAGATAGTCAACATCATTAATCATTATGGAAATGTAAGTTAAAACCACAATGAGGTATCACCTCACACCTGTTAGAATGGATGTTATCAAAAAGACAAGAAATAATGAGTGTAGGTGAGGATGTGGAGAAGAGGAAATCCTTGTGCATTGTTGCTGGGAATGTGAATTAGTGCAACTATGATAGAAAACTGTGTGGAGATTTCCTCAAAAAAAGAAAAATAGAACTTCTGAGTATTTATTTAAAGTAAATGAAAATATTAATTTGAAATGATATATACACCCCCATGTTCATTACAGCATTATTTACAACAGCCAGGATATGGAAACAACCTAGGTGTCCATAAATGAATGAACAAAGAAATTTACAAACTTTAAAATATGTAAAATAGAAGCACAAGCTTGAATCAAGATTGCTGGGAGAAATATCAATAACTTCAGATATGTAGATGACACCACACTTATGGCAGAAAGGGAAGAACTAGAGAGCCTCTTGATTAAAGTGAAAGAGGAGAGTGAAAAAGTTGACTTAAAACTCAACATTCAGAAAACTCAGATCATAACATCTGGTCCCATCACTTCATGGCAAATAGATGGGGAAACAGTGGAAACAGTGTCAGACTTTATTTGGTGGGGCTCCAAAATCACTGCAGATGGTAACTGCAGCCATGAAATTAAAAGACACTTGCTCCTTGGAAGAAAAGTTATGACCAACCTAGACAGCATATTCAAAAGCTGAGACATTACTTTGCCAACAAAGGTCCATCTAGTCAAAGCTGTGGTTTTTCCAGTGGTCATGTATGGATATGAGAGTTGGATTATAAAGAAAACTGAGCTCTGAAGGATTGATGCTTTTGAACTGTGGTGTTGGAGATGACTTTGAGAGTCTCTTGGACTGCAAGGAGATCCAACCAGTCAATCCTAAAGGAAATCAGTCCTGAATGTTCATTGGAAGGACTGATGTTGAATCTGAAATTCCAATACTTTGGACACCTGATGCAAAGAACTGACTCATTTGAAAAGACCCTGATGCTGGGAAAGATTGAATGTGGGAGGACAAGGGGATGACAGAGGATGAGATAGTTGGATGTTCATCACTGACTCAATGGATTAGAGTTTGAACAAGGTCCGAGAGTTGGTGATGAACAGGGAGGCCTGGTGTGCTGTAGTTCATCAGGTTGCGAAGGGTCAGATACAACTGAGCAACTGAACTGAACTGAACTGATAAGAAATGAAATTTGCCATTAGCTCCAACATGGAGGGACCTTGTGGGCATCATGATAAGTGAAATAAATCAGAGAAAGGCAAATACTGTATGATCTCTTATATGCAGAATGTTAAAAAACAAACAAACAAACAAAAAAAAAAACAACAAACAAGAGCTAGTAATCCCAAGCTCACAGAAAAAGAAACCATATTGTTAGCTGCAAGACGTGGAGGAGGGTGGTGGGGAAAATGAGTGAAGTGTTTTTCATTTTTGTTTTAGTTTACATAAATGGGATAAAAATGAATAAAAGCATATTGTGTAAAAACTTAGTGCCAAGAATTCTAAAGGACAAAAATATGAATAAAATAAAGGTTATAAATATGAATGAAACAGTCTCAAGAACTAAGAATTCTTTTCTTCAACCAGTATCTATTAGTTAATTTCCTGCCATATGTTCAGTTTTTTTACTGGAAGACATTTCTTTCATAATCTTATGTAGTATAAGATTATGTAGTATAAAATGCAGGCCACACATGTTTTTTTCAAGTGGACTGTTATGGAAGTATTTGTTACTGTCAGAGCCCTAAAAGCATTATATAATGTGAAAAGATGAACAAAATTAAAACAATATTTGGAAGTAATAAGAATTTAATTCCTATTTTAAAACAGTTTAACATTTAAATGGTTTATATTTAGTTTAATTCAACTAACAATATTGTATTTTTACTATATGTAAAATATTATGGAAGGGCTCTCAGACATTCAAATGTGAAGAGAGTATTCTCAATTTTATTATTTATTGATAAAGTAAGAAACAGAGACACATTTTCATTAAAAGATAAGATGTGATGTTTCTACAACATATATACAGATGGTCTGAAAGTAGTTAAGATATCAAACCCCAGATAAAATGATTTATGACACAAAAGAAAAAATAGAAAAAATTTTTGTTTTGCTGCTGGTTTGCTGCTGTGTGTGGCTATGTGTGTACGTGATGAATGAAGATTCATTGGAAGTGTTTCTTTTCTTTACAAAGCCAAGGAGGTTAATAAAATCCATCCTTTTAGCAAAGGCCCAAAAGTTTGTGAGTATTTGCTGACAAATGTAGGTAACAATTTTGTAGAGAATGCTATAGAAGCAAATAAAGAGTTCTATTTTCCACATTAAACAGATTTAAAAGTCAAGATAAAGTTTACATGCACTATGGAAAGATACATATATGTGTGTACATATACATATATATTAGCCTTTTATAAAGAAAGTATGAAAAGACTTGGCAAGTGTATTAGATGTTACATAAACAAGTAATAGTTCAAGTAAAGAAGGGTATAGAATATGGCAACAAACAAGAAATGACAACAAATAAATAAGCAAAAGCATCCTGAGGGAGTGAGGAAAATTTAAGAAAGCAGTCAGTACAATAGGAGCATAAAGCACAAACTTTAAGGAACAAAAATGCATAAAACTGGATCACAGGAAAATACTTATTTTCAGACTCTCCTCGTATCCTTCAAGTTCAGGTGGAAGATTATGCAGCTGAGATTGATGAAAAGGTGGACAGATCAGGGACCATTCAGGAAAACACAGATCATACCTGGGAGTTTGCTGGAAGAAATTTAATGCAGAAAAACAGTTGTTAAAGGATTTAAAAAGTTATAAAGCCAGAAGACAGTGAAACACACCAGAGTGAACAACTGCAGAGAGCCAGTAACATTCCCTGTGCTGGTGACTTAAATAAGGACATCCAGTAAAAGCTAGAA
This sequence comes from Cephalophus harveyi, assembly GCA_006410635.1. Classification (NCBI taxonomy): domain Eukaryota; kingdom Metazoa; phylum Chordata; class Mammalia; order Artiodactyla; family Bovidae; genus Cephalophus; species Cephalophus harveyi. The sequence goes on along the minus strand of SJYT01080134.1, from coordinate 102,583 downwards.
TCGTGGGCGAGACGCAGCCACAGTTGGAACTGCTGCCCAAAGCTAAAAAAAAAAAAAAGAAGGAGTACCCTGGATTGTCTTTTCCTCCCAGACTCCAGTTTACTGCTAACACTTCCATTTGTTAATAAAACAATCCAGAAATGCAGTTTGCAGAGACCAGATGTCCACAACATAGAGCAAAGCAAGGAAAGAGTGAGGAATGGATCTCAGAGCAGAGAGAAGCAGGAACAGCCCAGAGACCAAAGAAACAAACCAAGACACAGAAGGATCAGCAGTACAAACAACGAGTCTCTTTGGCCTTTGTGGGGGAATCAACCAGAGGGAGAAAAGATGAGAGAATAGAACTGAATAAAGTGAAGTCGTCAGGGTACAAAATCTAGACGGTGTGTACAAATCAACCGTTACTTAAAGAATAAACCAGCCTAGTTGAAATAAATTTAGATGGGAATCAATAAGAAAAACTAGAAGAAAAACCATGAATGCTCAGTTAAACAAACCTGGTAAGGAGATAGTATAGGGATGCACAAGTCAAATTTTGAAAAGGCCACTCAAGATTAACTTAAAAATGGGATGTAAATAGAAAATCAGATGCGTTCGCCTAAAGACTCATTCAAATAGGAGACAAGGCATGAGAGTGATCAACTCTTTCTAAACCTTGTTTGCTGTTGAAGTATTAATTTTTCAGATATCAGCGGGTGAGGCTTTTTCTGGATCAGGGTCCAACAGTGTACCTGGGGAGCAGGTACATGGCACCTTGCTTGGTGGTTCTCAGTAAAAAGGAACTGGTTTGTATTTCTCTAATCATTAGCAATGTTGAACATCTTTTCATGTGCTCTTTGGCTGTCTGTATGTTTTCTTTGCAAAAATGTCTATGTAAATCTCTTTTGCCCATTTTTTGATTTGGGTTGTTTGCCTTTTTTGATATTGAGCTATATGAGCTTTTTGTGTATTTTGGAGATTAATCCTTTGTTGTGCATCATTTGCCTATATTTTCTCTCATTCTGTAGGTTGTTTTTTCATTTTGTTAATGGTTTCCTTTGCTGTGAAAATCTTTTAAGTTTATTATTTATTTTTTTCTTTTATTTGGAGTTAAAATATTAGCATATAGTAATAGATGCATTTCTATATGTGCAATAACCAACATGTATCTCACACCAACTGTATAACATAGGGAACTATATTCAATATTTTGTAATAGCCTATAAGGGAAAATTATATATACATAAGGAAAATGGTGTATATATATATATATATATATACACACACATATACAGCAACTGAATCACGTTGTTGTATACCTGAAACTAACACAGCATTGTCAATCAACTATACTTAAATAAAAATTAAAAAAATTAAACTATATAAATGTGCAACTAAATAAATTATATTTAAAACATGTTAACCAAAAGAGGGACTGGCAAAAAAAGAAGGACTGAAAATACATTGTAGTTAGGTGTCTATGAGCTGTTAATTTGCTTTTGATATTTGTCCCTATATGTGTCTATAGTTGAATATAATTGTGCCATTTGTTATATTGGGTTTATAGTGTAGCCTAATGTAAAATAGATGGGGAAACAGTGGAGACAGTGTCAGACTTTATTTTTTGGGGCTCCAAAATCGGACACGACTGAGCGACTGAACTGAACTGAACTGATGAATGACATACTACTATAGCCATGTGTGTATTCATTTATCAGCTGCTCCATTTATACAAATGGCATCTATTTATATAGTCTGTATCTTTCCTGAAGCTCAGTTCAGTTCAGTTTAGCCGCTCAGTCGTGTCTGACTCTTTGCGACCCCATGAATCGCAGCACGCCAGGCCTCAGTCCTTGTATTAAACTGTCCATAGACATTACCACAGGACTGAAAATGGTCAGTTTTCATTCCAATCCCAAAGAAAGGCAGTACCAAAGAATGTTCAAACTACTGCACACTTGCACTCATTTCACATGCCAGTAATGCTCAAAATTCTCCAAGCCAGGCTTCAAGAATACACGAACCGAGAACTTCCAGATGTTCAAGCTGGTTTTCGAAAAAGCAGAAGAACCAGAGATCAAATTGCCAACATGCACTGGATCATCGGAAAAGGAAGAAAGTTCCAGAAAAACATGAACTTCTGCTTTATTGACTATCCCAAAGCCTTTGACTGTGAGGACCACAACAAACTCTGGAAAATTCTTCAAGAGATAGAAATACCAGACCACCTGACCTGCCTCCTGAGAAATCTGTATTCAGGTCAAGAAGCAACAGTTATAACTGGACATGGAACAGCAGACTTGTTCCAAATTGGGAAAGGAGTACACCAAGGCTGTGTATTGTCCTCCTGCTTATTTAACTTATATGCAGAGTTCATCATGAGAAATGCTGGACTGGATGAAGCACAAGCTGGAAACAAGATTGCCAGGAGAAATATCAATAACCTCAGATATTTAGATGACACCACCCTTATGGCAGAAAACGAAGAACTAAAGGGCTTCTTGATGAAAGTGAAAGAGAAGAGTGAAAAAGCTGGGCTTGAAGCTCAACATTCAGAAAATGAAGATCATAGCATTCGGTCTCGTCACTTCATGGCAAATAGATGGGGAAACAATGGAAACATGGAAACAGTGACAGACTTAATTTTGGGGGGCTCCAAAATCACTGCAGATGGTGACTGCAACCATGAAATTAAAAGATGCTTGCTCCTTGGAAGAAAAGCTATGACCAACCTAGACAGCATATTAAAAAGCTAAGACATTACTTTGCCAACAAAGGTCCATCTAGTCAAGGCTATGGTTTTTCCAGTAGTCACGTATGGATATGAGTTCAGTTCAGTTCAGTCGCTCAGTTGTGTCCGACTCTTTGTGACCCCATGGACTGCAGCACACCAGGCTTCTGTGTCCATCACCAAGTTCCAGACTTACTCAGACTCATGTCCATTGAGTCAGTGATGCCTCCAAACATCTCATCCTGTCGTCCCCTTCTCCTTCTGCTTTCAATCTTTCCCAGCATCAGGGTCTTTTCCAATGAGTTAGTTCTTCATATCAGATGGCCAAAGTATTGGAGTTTCAGCTTCAACACCAGTCCTTCCAATGAATATTCAGGACTGATTTCCTTTAGGGTGGACTTGTGATGCCATCCAACCATCTCATCCTCTGTTGTCCCCTTCTCCTCCTGCCCTCAATCTTTCCCAGCATCAGGGTCTTTTCCAATGAGTCAGCTCTTCGCATCAGGTGGCCAAAGTATTGGAGTTTCAGCTTCAACACCAGTCCTTCCAATGAATATTCAGGACTGATTTCCTTTAGGGTGGACTGGTTGGATCTCCTTGATGTGGGAGTTGGACTATAAAGAAAGCTGAGCACTGAAGAATAGATGCTTTTGAACTGTGGCGTTGGAGAAGACTCTTGAGAGTCCCTTGGACTGCAAAGAGATCCAACCAGTCCATTCTGAAGGAGATCAGCCCTGGGATTTCTTTGGAAGGAATGATGCTGAAGCTGAAACTCCAATAATTTGGCCACATGATGTGAAGAGCTGACTCATTGGAAAAGACCCTGATGCTGGGAAAGATTGAAAGCAGGAGGAGAAAGGGACAATAGAGGATGAGGTGGTTGGATGACATCATCTACTCGATGGACATGAGTTTGAACAAGCTCTAGGAGTTGGTGATGGACAGGGAAGCCCAGGGTGCTTCACTCCATGGGATCACAAAGAATCAGACATGAATGTGTGACTAAATTGAACTGCAGCCTCTGCATTTGGATGGAGTCAATCATCTCAAACTCATCATTTCCGTATTGGATTTAGTTCCTGTGATATCTACTCAGGGAAATCACCATCATAAACTAGTTCTTAAGTGAAAGTTATTGATTATTCTTGATTTTTTCAATCAAGAATAACTATCTACTATTGTTATAACTACTGCTGCTGCTGCTGCTGCTGCTGCTAAGTCGCTTCAGTCGTGTCCGACTCTGTGCGACCCCACAGATGGCAGCCCACTGGGCTCCACCATCCCTGGGATTCTCCAGGCAAGAACACCGGAGTGGGTTGCCATTTCCTCCTCCAATGCATGAAAGTGAAAAGTCAAAGTGAAGTCGCTCAGTCGTGTCTGACTCAGCGACCCCATGGACTGCAGCCTACCAGGCTCCTCCGTCCATGGGATTTTCCAGGCAAGAGTACTGGAGTGGGGTGCCATTGCCTTCTCCGGTTATAACTACTAGAAGTAGTTATTTCTACTTCCAATTTTAGCCATGTATTTTAAATCTATTTCCTGTGTGTTTTTAAAGAAATCTATTTTATTCACTCCATTGCCAGTAATTTAATACAGAATACCATAATCACTTGGCTAGATTACTGACACAGTCCTCCAATTATTATTCATCCTTTGTTCTGTACTGTTTTCTTTATGCACTAATATATTATCTCATTTTATAATTTGGGAGTGATTGGATTTGCAAACATCCATATTTGATTATGTTATTTTCACTTATAGAACTCTTAAAACCTCCTTGCTTTCAGGATTAGCTTTCCTCAACATGAATTATAAAAGTCTATATGACTTAACTCCCACTTTCTTCTCCAGCCTCATCTCACACAAGTCCTGATCTTCTACTCCAGTCTCCAGTGGTACTAAACATCTTGTAGTTTGTAAATAATATGCCAAGCTGGCATTCTCTTTCTCTGGAAATTTTTAATTTTTCAGTTAACCAAGCTATCTAACTCATGAAAGTGAACTCGCTCATTCATGTCCGACTCTTTGTGACCCCATGGACTGTAGCCCACCAGGCTCCTCTGTCCATGGGATTCTCCAGGCAAGAATACTGGAGTAGGTTGCCATTTCCTTCTCCAGGGGATCTTCTAGACCCAGGAATCAAACCCAGGTCTCCCGCATTGCAGGCAGATGCTTTAACCTCTGAGCCACCAAATATACTATATTTAAATCTGACTCCTGGACACCACCTAAAAGAAGAAGAAAACATAGCTAGGGAGAACATCTGGGAAGTTATGGAAGTAATCTGGGCACATTGGAAGAATTTGTGATCTAGAATGTTAACTCCAGAAATGGAGGTATAAAAATGAATCCTAGTAACAGCTCAATGGATTCTATTGAAAAATAATGAATAGACTAACTTCCAAGCAAACATCAAGGCTCTTTGAGAGAATATTGGTGATATTCAAAGAAAAAAGAAAACTGAGATAAGAATCCTCACATGTATCTCTCCATCTATAAAATGAATATAATATTGTTTGCTTTAACCATATCCTAGAGATAACATTATTGTGAAAATAAATAACAACTGTGAAAGAGCTTCGAAATAACATGTATTTCTACACAATTTGAGAAGACTTTATTTCATGAATTGGCCAGACCACATGGTACCTAGCACTCAGGCATATTCTTCCACATCCCATGACAATTGATACCCAGTAAGGGACACCACAGTACATTCCTGTAAGAGCAGAATAGAGCTGCTGCCAGAAAATTTACACATAGGTCCCAAAATATTCTAACAGATACTTTTGTCAGAAATGATGGTATTCAGGTGGATTCATTGACAGAGTTTTTCTTGGCAAACATTTCTCCTCATAGGCAACTGATTAGTATTTGGTGCTAAGGTACAGTTCTGCATGGAACCCTTAAAGCTGGAGTCGAGGAGAGAGTTAAGTGAGCAGTTCAACTGCTAATGCTAGGCTTCAGAGAAGGGACCAGAAAACTGGCACCAGATTATTCATCTGGCTACTTTTCAGTCAGTTGGGACAATATAAAAGAAAACAAATATTATGTCATAACTGGGCTCTATGTTAAAATACACACACACACACACACACACACACCCCAACTATGTGGTAAAAGAGAACGAGAAATCTGTTTTTTTCTGAGGTAAAGATTTTTAGATTGCAAAATGTGCGATTTAAGCTTTCTGCATCTGGACTTTATCCTTAGGCCCTAAAATATGCACTAAACTCTTCAAAACAAATCTTGAGATTTTCCAAACGGTATGTCTGTGGGTCAGTTGGTTTAAACATTCAGTTCAGTTCAGTCGCTCAGTCGTGTCCGACTGTTTGCAACCCCATGAATCACAGCATGCCAGGCCTCCCTGTCCATCACCATCTCCCGGAGTTCATGCAAATTCATGTCCATTGAGTCGGTGATGCCATCCAGCCATCTCATCCTCTGTCGTCCCCTTCTCCTCCTGCCCCTAATCACTCCCAGCATCAGAGTCTTTTCCAATGAGTCAACTCTTTGCATGAGGTGGACAAAGTACTGGAGCTTCAGCTTCAGCATCAGTCCTTCCAGTGAACACATAGGACTGGTCTCCTTTAGGATGGACTGGTTGGATCTCCTTGCAGTCCAAGGGACTCTCAAGAGTCTTCTCCAACACTACAGTTCAAAAGCATCAATTCTTTGGTGCTCAGCTTTCTTCACAGTCCAACTCTCACATCCATACATGACCACTGGAAAAACCATAGCCCTGACTAGATGGACCTTTGCTGGCAAAGTAATATCTCTGCTTTTCAATATACTATTGAGGTTGTTCATAACTGTCCTTCCAAGGAGTGAGCATCTTCTAATTTCATGGCTGCAATCACCATCTGCAGTGATTTTTGAGCCCCAAAAAATAAGTCTGACACTGTTTCCACTGTTTCCCCATCTATTTCCCATGAAGTGATGGGACCAGATGCCATGATCTTCATTTTCTGAATGTTGAGCTTTAAGCCAACTTTTTCACTTTCCTCTTTCACTTTCATCAAGTGGCTTTTTAGTTCCTCTTCACTTTCTGCCATAAGGGTGGTGTCATCTGTAAAAAATAAAGTCTGAGTCTGTATTTTAGGATCTCAAAATTTTTCCCTCTTGTTGATGTAAAAGACAGTGAAAATCATAACTACTTATAATTAGGTAAAGAGAAGAAAATTAAGACTGTGAAGAAAAATAAGCAGAAAATTATTATATTTATGACCATCACAATAAAAGCTCAGAATGAAAAGTACACTGTAAGTATACCTAAAAGAAAGAAAAATCTCTTTCAAATTTATTTTATTCTTTTACTTTTTAGAAGTAACAGCAGCTTTTAATTATTGTATCAGAGAAAAAATATTTGTAAATTTAGAAGTCCAGTTGTAGTAAGGTGAGATCTTTCAGTATTTAAACACTTTAAATATTTATTTATTCCAGGGCTTTAAACTTTATTTCATATAGTGTGCATGCTAACTAACTTCAGTCATGTCCAACTCTTTTGTGACTCTATGAACTCTAGCAAGTCAGGCTCCTCTGTCCATGGGATTCTCCAGGCAAGAATACGAGAGTGGGCTGCCATGCCCTCCCCCAGGGATTTTCCCAACTCAAGGCTTGAAGTCCTAACTCTCAAGTCTCCTGCATTGGCAAACAGGTTTTTACCACTAGTGCCACCTGGGAAGCCATTTCATATAGAGACATAATCTTACACATTAATTATGCAGCTGCTGTATGAATTCTTATATTTTGCTCCCTCTCTGTAACATGTCTTCTAGGTAAATATATTTGTATCTATAATCATGCTTGGCTGAAATTTCAGACCTCTAATATTTGAAGTGATTTTGCTAAAGAATATGTTTTTAAGGAGTTTAGATATGACCAGAGAGAGGTAGTTCCAACTAGAATGACAAAAAAAAAAAAATATATATATATATATATATATGTATATATATATATTCATGGGTATTTCTTTGGCTATAGGAGTTTAAGTAACTCCCATTCTGAGGGAGCTTCTGGTTTATAAAGTGTAGATTAATATGGCTACCCAACCTACCTCCCTGAGATGTTCTGAGTCAAAACAAAGCTGCATGTGAAAATACTCTGGGGGTGCAAGAGAAATTTAAAACATTGCATAAGTCTAATAAATGTTATGAAATTCAAACAGAAATGACTCCCAAGGAAACTTTTTTTGTAGTGTACTTGGAAATATAAAATTATCAACCAAAATGATCTGAACAGAAGTTTGGAAATTTGCTCTCATAATATTTCCAAGTATTTTTACTAGCCCAACGATTTGTATGCTGAAGCCATTTAGACGCCTTGAATTAGAAACTGCAGAGAAGCCATCACAGTAGGCATCTCAAATCGAATCTGTGACATGGCTTGTTGATTTAGTGACACAGATATAACCCAAGGTACACAGTGTCCCGGGCTTCCCTGATAGCTTAGTTGGTAAAAAAAAAAAAATCCACCTGCAATGCAGAAGACCCTGGTTAAATTCCTGGGTCGGGAAGATCCACCATAGAAGGGATTGGCTACCCACTCCAGTATCCTTGGACTTCCCTTGTGGCTGGTAAAGAGTCTACCTGCAATGCGGGAGACTTGGGTTTGATCCCTGAGTTTGGGAAGGTCCCCTGGAGAAGGGAAAGGCTTCCAGTCTTCTGGCCTAGACTATTCCATGGACTATACCCATGGGCCGCAGTGAGTTGGACACAACTGAGTGACTTCCACTTCATTTCATACAGGGTCCTTCTGCAACATGGCAACACCTTGTGTATTAACTGTTCAAAATTGGGAAAGGGGTTGAACTGATACTGAAGTAGCTCTGCTTCTAAAGTTACTGATTTTATCATAACTCCTTTGAGATTCTTTGTACACTATCACTGGAGATACATTTTCATCTTTGCTTTCTGTGTTTTCACACACATTTCATGTATTTTTCATTTCACTTCTACTGGACTCACTGGAACTGGCCTCCTTTGAGTCCTCATAGTCAGTTTCATACTTTAGATTTTAAGACTGACTTCAGTGCCAATCTTTGCCCACATTTCTATAGCAATTGACACCTTATCTTTTATAAATGATTAAGATCATCTCAAAACACAGACATCTTTTCAGACAGATTTTTTGTGTCTGCTAGAGTGGTTTTAGAAATGGGCAACACGCCATAACCTTTCTATTCTGTTTTTTTTTTTTTTT
>SJYT01080134.1:0-83051 GCA_006410635.1 Cephalophus harveyi | reverse complement strand
TGGTGTTGGAGAAGACTCTTGAGAGTCCCTTGGGCTGAAAGGAGATCCAACCAGTCCATTCTGAAGGAGCTCAGCCCTGGGATTTCTTTGGAAGGAATGATGCTAAAGCTGAAACTCCAGTACTTTGGCCACCTCATGCGAAGAGTTGACTCATTGGAAAAGACTCTGATGCTGGGAGGGAATGGGGGCAGGAGGAGAAGGAGATGACAGAGAATGAGATGCTGGATGGCATCACTGACTCGATGGACGTGAGTCTGAGTGAACTCTGGTAGTTGGTGATGGACAGAGAGGTCTGGTGTGCTGTGATTCATGGGGTCACAAAGAGTCGAACACGACTGAGTGACTGAACTGAACTGAACAGATGTGACCAAAACATATAAAGCAATGTAAATAGTAACGTCCAGGGGTAATTCTAGAAAGATGCCTTCAAAAGGATTTCATCCTGGTTTTGTTTTGTTCCTCTGTCTTCTAAACTCTAGCATCTATTTAAGAATCATTTTTTTACTATGAAATGACTATGAAAAGAAAGACATGTTATAGTGATAAAACAGAAATATCGGCACTTGTCTTCCTAGTGATACTGTGGAGCCCCCATATTAGTTATGTAATGTGTACTTTTGCACCTATTTTCCCATGAGACAGAAAGAAACTTCAATCTTTTTCAAATACCATTAATACTTTTTTCTCATTTTAATCTAAAGCTAAATCTAATTTGGTATAACTCTCCAGATAACAAATATTTTATGAACACTAATAAATTGCCCATTTTTAAAGAGGGAATTAATACAAGGCAAAAATAAAATTCTGGTTATGAAAAACATAATTTTAACAGGCTTCTGCTATGTAAGACTTCTCAGCAGTTTAAAGATTAAGAAGCATGTTTAATCTCTAAGAAAGATATGTATCCATGTTGACCAGTAGATGGTAGAGTCAAGATACATGTTTTCTAGAATTTGCTTTTGTGGCCTAGTCACTAAGTTGTGTCTGACTTTTTGCAACCCTGTGGACCATAGCCCACAAGGCTTGTCCTCTGTCCATGGGATTTCCCAAGCAAGCATACAGGAATGGGTTGCCATTTCTTCCCCCAGGGAATCCTCCCAGAACAGGGAGCAATCCCACACCTTCATCACTGGCAGGTGGATTCTTTACCACTGAGCCACCAGAGAAGCCCTTGTTTTCTAGAATTGAATTTTACACAGGCTGTTTTATAGTTTTTACATTCTATATCAATGTCCATAGTTTCAATTTTCCTTTTCTTTCTTTCTTTCTTTCTTTTTTTTTTTTTTTTACTATTTGTTAGTCTTAATTTTATATATGTCACCAAATACTAATCTGTTTGTAAGAAAATATGGTCACTGATACATGAGACACCCAGCTGTACTGTTGTGTGAGAAAGAATCTGAGGGAGAGGGAGGGGAATGTGTCCCAATCTGGATGTAAATAGGAACAGAGAGAGAAAAAGAGTTGCTGTGGCAAAGTGCTTGTAATAAATAATCTGACTACAGAATCTGCAATATATGAAAAATGGGCATCATAGAGAATAAACCATATAATTAGTGCTGATTTTTCCTACCAATAAGACATAACAACCTAGAGGAAAGGAAAAAGATCAATGCTAAGAAAATAAACTCAGAAGGACAAAGAAAAGGGTATTTTCTATTTGTTATTTCCTGGTTTGCTTTGGTGTATTTCTTTTTTCATGAAATTTATTTTAGCTTGGCATCAGCCTGTGAAAAAGGTGATCTCTCAAACCAGAACATTTTCTCAGGCTTCTCCAGCTGTGAAAATAATGAGTGTGTCTTAGAAAAGAACCAAATAGTTACTAAATACCATCTCTGAGGATGAACACTCTGTAGTTTTCTCTCTAGCTCTTTTCTAAATGTTTAGTGACCCTCTCTATTTCACAATTTCCAACTCCTTTTAAACTAGGCTCCAGTTCAACCAACAATCAATACTTATGTTTTCAGTGCAGCTCAACAGTAATTGATACAACATTTCGAGTTCTCAGAGTTCTGTATAAAATATGCAGAGTATATTGTAGAAGAGATTGTGTCCTTATCCTCATGGTGTTTATATTCTGATTAGATTGGGTCATTATTACAAAATAGAATATATTCTGGGTTACCTGAGACTAAAATCAAGTACTTATCAATATGAGAGACAATAGAAAAAAGAGAGAGTGAAAAATAGAGACTAGGGGGGATATGGGAGAGAAATAAAGGCAAGATTTAGAGAGGGAGGATTATAAAGAAAATCTCTGAAGTATAAGAAATATTCACGCTGGGCACCTGAAACTATTGTAACATTGCTAATTGACTATACTTCACTATTAAAAAGTTTAAAAAAAACCACTCATATGTCAGATTCATAGAGAACATGTCAAGCGCAGAGAATCACTTAGACAAAGACATGGCAACAAGAAAACAAAAAATACATTTGGGTAGCATAAACTTGTATGTTTTACAAGGTCACATATTTGGTGAGTATTTGATAGAAACAAGGTATTTTATGAAAATAAAATAGTCAACAAAGGAATATTAAAGATTTTCAAACATATTTAGACTCATGGAATAGGATGATTGTCCTTTTGGAAACATATAGAATGAAAATTATTGGGGGGAACCATAGGCAGAAGCTGGAAGTAGAAAGAAGTTGCTGCAGTTGAAAAATTAGAGAATCACAAGTTGAACCAGGATATTAGCAAGAGGGTATGAAACGCTGGACTGGAGGAAACACAAGCTGGAATCAAGATTGCTGGGAGAAATATCAATAACCTCAGATATGCAGATGACACCACCCTTATGGCAGAAAGTGAAGAGGAGCTAAAAAGCCTCTTGGTGAAAGTGAAAGAGGAGAGTGAAAAAGTTGGCTTAAAGCTCAACATTCAGAAAACGAAGATCATGGCATCTGGTCCCATCACTTCATGGGAAATAGATGGGGAAACAGTGGAAACAGTGTCAGACTTTATTTTTTGGGTCCATCACTTCATGGGAAATAGATGGGGAAACAGTGGAAACAGTGTCAGACTTTATATTTTTGGGCTCCAAAATCATTGCTGATGGTGACTGCAGCCATGAAATGAAAAGATGCTTACTCCTTGGAAGGAAAGTTAAGACAGACCTAGATAGCATATTCAAAAGCAGAGACATTACTTTGCCAACAAAGGTCCATCTAGTCAAGTTTATGGTTTTTCCAGTAGTCATGTATGGATGTGAGAGTTGGACTGTGAGGAAAGCTGAGCATCANGACTGCAGCCATGAAATGAAAAGATGCTTACTCCTTGGAAGGAAAGTTAAGACAGACCTAGATAGCATATTCAAAAGCAGAGACATTACTTTGCCAACAAAGGTCCATCTAGTCAAGTTTATGGTTTTTCCAGTAGTCATGTATGGATGTGAGAGTTGGACTGTGAGGAAAGCTGAGCATCAAAGTATTGATGCTTTTGAACTGTGGTGTTGGAGAAGACTCTTGAGAGTCCCTTGGACTGTAAGGAGATCCAACCAGTCCATTCTGAAGGAGATCAGCCCTGGGATTTCTTTGGAAGGAATGATGCTAAAGCTGAAACTCCAGTACTTTGGCCACCTCATGCGAAGAGCTGACTCATTGGAAAAGACTCTGATGCTGGGAGCGATTGGGGGCAGGAGGAGAAGGGGATGACTGAGGATGAGATGGCTGGATGGCATCACTGACTCGATGGACGTGAATCTGAGTGAACTCCAGGAGTTGATGATGGACAGGGAGGCCTGACGTGCTGCGATCATGTGGTCACAAAGAGTCGGACACGACTGAGTGACTGAACTGAAGTATTGTCATTTAAGTCAGACAAATGAAGTGTCTATAATATATAGTCATCTCATTTGTAGGCAAATGAGTCTGACTCAAAGTTATTATGAGTGGATATATATATTTTTAAAAGACTCTCTTATTTTTTGGACAACTCTATTACATGCTAAAAAATTAAATGTGTTCTCATTTATCTCCATCTTTTCTTATTTTCAATTCCTCTTTCCCCCTTTGCTCTCTTCCTTTCCCCTCTCACCACCCTCACTCTCCCTTTCTTATAGTCTTTAGCTAGCTCTTTTCCATACTTTTTCTGGTTCTTTTTGTTGCAAAGTAAACTTGCTTGACTATATTCTGAGTTAGCAAAGTTGTGATCAAAGGGTAAAGCATCTTTTTTTTTTAAACCTGCATTTTCTTGCTAATGTCCCTCTATGTAGAAGTCTTTAAAACATTTTCTAAATGTCTGTTTTTATACTGGTGAGTGAGTGAAGTCGCTCAGTCGTGTCTGACTCTTTGCAACCCCATGGACTGTAGCCTACCAAGCTCCTCTGTCCATGGGATTTTCCAGGCAATAGTACTGGAGTAGGTTGCCATTTTCTTCTCCAGGGGATATTCCCTACCCAGGGATCGAACCCAGGTCTCTCACATTGTAGACAGACGCTTTACCATCTGAGCCACCAGGGAAGTACTTTTATACTGGTAGTTTCCTTCATGTCAACCTATCTTGTCCCTTTCTCCATGATGGGATCTTGATTGCACTACTGCTCTCTCCTCAGAACCCTTATTCCTCTCTGTATTTCTTTTTTCTTACAGCTTAACATAAGACTAGAATAAGACACCAAACCTAAGACTCATGCTGTCTTCATGTCTTTAATATTTTCCCTGTATTACTATGAAAATCTAGATCTTTTTCAACTAAACACAAGGCCAGATTTCAACTGACATCATCCTTAAGGGAATCATAAGTCTTCAACAGGGAGCACTGACCAATCTCCTACATTTTATAAGATTAGCTTTAATATAAATAATGCTTTGGATATAATAATATCCAAAGGTGAGGGTGCACTGAAGAAACATCATCTCCTTTCAACATTAAAAAGTAAACTTAATGAGCAGAAAAGAAAATCCTCCAGTTCTAACTTAGATGGTAGTCCAGTAATTTTTAATCCTGTTTTGACTTCTGATAGACTACTTTTCTGACTATGTCTGGTTGATAGGAAGGAATAAATTATCGTGTAATGATAGAGAAGAGCCTTGGGTGTCAGAGTGTGGGTTCTAGAGTCACCATAGGTCTCTGTTCAAATTCCAGCTCTGCAACTTTCTAGTTGCATGGTCTTGTGCAAGTGAGTTATCTATCTTCCCTTAGTCACAGTTTCCTCATCTGTAAATGGGAATTAATTAATGTTCCTTATCTTATAGGGTTGGGAATTATATATGTGAAAATATATAAGTATATATGTGCAGCACATATATACTTGATACATGTTAGATTTCATGTTTATAATGATTTTATGGATTCCTCATAGAGGTAACAGTGCATTATAATACAGTTAAAGTGTGTGGAATTTTGTAATTGAAGTTGCAATTCAGATTTCAGTAGGGTGTCTTTCTTGTCAACATAATAAAATTCTCAAATGCATTACTGGCTACCTGGGTAACAGATTTTATTCAATTGAAGCTTCTCACTTTGTGACCTTGGCCTTGTTAACTCAGTATGCATTCCAGATATGAATTTCCAGCCCTCAATGTCTCTTGTGTGTGTGTGCCTATTAAGTAACTTCCAACTCTTTGAGACCCTATGGACTCTAGCCTGCCAGGCTTCTCTGAACATAGGCTTCTTCAGGCAAGAATACTGGATTGGCTTGCCATGCCCTTCTCCAATGGATCTTTTCAACCCAGGGATTGAACTTGGGTCTCTTATGTCTCCTGCACTGGCAGGCAGGTTCTTTACCACTAGTGCCACCTGGGAAACCCAGAATCAAGGTGCTATTTTTAGCTGAAACAAACAAGAGTCATCTGGAATTCTAACAAAAGAATCCACACTCAGTTATCCACTAATATGCTTTGCTAGAGCCAACAAATATAAAGTTTCAAAGACAAATATCAACAAGACAGGAAAGGGCTCTCCCAACCCAGACACTTGTAAGACAAGACCTTACAAGTCTTAATACCTGAAGGGTGTAAGGTCGTGACATAAAGGTCGCCTTGAGCTTTAGCAACTTGAGACTCTCCAAGCAGAAAACCAGTCAAGACCATTATAGTAGGTGCTTCTCAATATACTACTGTTTCCACAGTGATAGTTATTCTGATCCAAATTTGATCCATTTTCTCATTAAAGATACTAGAAGACATATCCTAATGAGAAAAAGTTGACTGGACTATAAAATCAAAAGCAGTGATGGACATTGTTAAGCTTTTTAAATCCCTAGAACAGTCCCTCAGAGGCCCATGCTGCAGGCCATCCAGAAGTAATTGTCAGTGCTAGGACTTCCACATACATACAAGGAAAGTAGAGGTAGGAGAGAAAGCACTATTCTGCCATAGATATTTTAACACAGTCTATGAGAGACTGGCAGAGAAGGCAATGGCAACCCACTCCAGTACTCTTGCCTGGAAAATCCCATGGATGGAGGAGCCTGGTGGGCTGCGGTCCATGGGGTCACTAAGAGTCGGACACAACTGAGCGACTACCCTTTCACTTTTCACTTTCATTCATTGGAGAAGAAAATGGCACCCCACTGCAGTGTTCTTGCCTGGAGAATCCCAGGGGCGGGGGAGCCTGGTGGGCTGACGTCTATGGGGTCGCACAGAGTTGGACACGACTGAAGTGACTTAGCAGCAGCAGCAGCATGAGAGACTGGACTTTCTCAGTGGTGCTAGTGGTAGAGAACCTGCTTGCAATGAGTGAACCATAGGAGGTGGTTGGATCCCTGGGTCAGGAATATCCCCTGGAGGAGGGCATGGCAACCCACTCCAATATTCTTGCCTGGAGAATCCCATGGACAGAGGAGCCTGGCAGGCTGGAGTCCATAGGGTCGCAAAGGGTTGGAAGTGACTTAACAGGCACACATGCACAAGAGAGACTGAGGGCTGGAAATTCATAACTGGAATGCATGCTGAGTTAACAAGGCCAAGGTCACAAAGTGAGAAGCTTCAATTGAATAAAATCTGTTACCCAGGTAGCCAGTCACGCATCTAAGAATTTCTGCTTTTTGATTGTGGGAGTGCTTGCTCTGTATACAGGACAAGCCTCAAATGCCAGATAATTAATGGTCCTAGAAGCAGTCCTTAACCAATGTCTGATGGGAATATCATGGATAAATATTCCAGCTTCCTTGTCTCTCAGGAGAGAAAATTTTCTCCAGAGTTCTACACCAAGACTGACTGTCTGTTGCCACTCTTTACTGGTTTCTTTTCCTTCCCTGCCTCAGTTTCCCATTCTTCTGAGTATTTCCTGGAATTAACTCCCCCTAAACTTATTGTATTTGAATTTTATCTCAGGATTTGCTCTGAGTGAACTCAAGCCAGAAAATGTGCTAAATATATGTGTGTGTATATATATACATGTTTAGGTTACTTGAGGGATATAACCTTTACCTAAAGAATTGCTGTCTTTGGCTTGGTAAGTCAAATTATGTTAACTGATGGTTCATAGGTTTGGTCTTCAAATGTCTGGTGATAAGACTCCATATTTAGGAACATAAGGGTTCTCTGAGTTGGAGTTCACTAGTTCAAGAAATTCCATAGAAACATGGTACTACTGGCTTTTAGTACTTGGTATAACTCCAGTCAGCTTAAAGACATCAGTTCGGGGAGAACTGTTTGGAAAAAAGTATTTAAATGCAAGAGAATGATTAATTTTATGTCAACAAGGATACTCATGAGTTGAGTATATTGCACTCATCGGAAAAGTAAAATCCTAAATGAGTCTTTAAGGGTAACTCTTGGCCTACTAGACTGCCACTCACAAAGGTAACTTGTACTAAAAATCCCATTTGAGTCCCAGTTTAGCATTCAATTAGGACTTCCCTGTAGCTCAAATGGTAAAGAATCTGCCTGCAATGCAGGAGACCAGGGTTCAATTCCTGGGTCAGGAAGATCCTCTGGAGAAGGGAATGGCAATCCACTCCAGTATTCTTGCTTGAAGAATTCCATGGACAGAGAAGCTTGGCGGGCTACAGTTTGTGGGGTCACAAAAAGACTCAGACATGACTGACTAACGCACATTAGCATTACTAACAGTATAACTGCATAGCATCTTCCCAGAACAGTTTCTTTAGTCTAGTGGGAGTTTGATAATCGAACATTAATGTTCTGCAGAGATGGTCTCCCACTTTGCACATATTTGGAGCTAACTGATCTTTTACACTGCAGTAGGGTTTGGGATAGTAGATTACCAAGCTTTGGATGCACTGCCAACTTCATTTCACCAAGGGTTGCCTTGAGAAGTAAGTGTTCAAATATTTGTTTTGACCATCAGTGCTAACGTCTAGTGAAACTGTGTGGATCCCTTAAAATATTGTTTACGGAAAAGCTATAGCTAAAGTTGTAAAGATAAACTTTTAGCTTTGGATTTGTTGTTCAATCACTCAGTCATGTCCAACTGTTTGTGACCCCGTGGACTATAGCAAGCCAGGCTTCTCTGTCTATCACTATCTCCTGGAGTTTGCCCAAATTCATGTCCATTGAATCGGTGATGCCATACAACCATCTCACCCTCTGTCACCCTCTTTTCCTTCTGCCTTCAATCTTTCCTGGCATCAGGGCCTTTTCCAATAAGTCAGTTCTTCGCATCAGGTGGCCAAAGTATTGGAGCTTCAGTATCAGTCCTTCCAGCAAATATTCAGGGTTGATTTCCATTAAGATTGACTGGTTTAATTTTATGTTGCATATCATCTTTTTAAATTTCCAAATCTTTCAAAGACGTTTTTTGTTCCAGTAATATGAGATTTTCTTTTTATTCTAATTTTATTTGGAGTGCCTTGGGGAATTGTTTACCCAAGTTACCTGTTTGGTGACATCATGAGCAACTCCAAGCCTTAATTATTTTTCCAGAAGCTGTTTGCATTTTAGATCCTTGTGTGGTAAGACAAGGTTATTAATCCCTTGATTTCTATTTCCTGCGAAGCCTGCTGCTACTGTTCGTTGAGTGATTGTGTAACAATCAACCAGGCGTACCTCCCTCCATATTCTTTTTCATCAACTATGGCTTTTTGATTGAAGGGAGCAGCTTCTCAAATGACCATTTAGATCATCCCTGTTTCTTGTGTTCTTACATTGGCCTTCTGTTAAACTTTTATAAAAGTGCACACATTTCTGGAAAGCCCATAAAGAATCTTCTTCCATATCTATGCATAGGGCTTCCATACAGCACCAAATTCAGATTTTGATGAATATTATGTGAATTGAAATGAGAAACATGTCTTTCTTTCACCAATTATTAGGATACACTCAACAGAATCTGATTACACAGAAAGAGTTGCTGCCCAGTTGGCTTGCTTGCTAGACAGATGCCTAGAACTATTCGGAATATCAATATAGGAGCAAATAGATATCTTTACCTAGAGAAGGATATGGCAACCCACTCCAATATTCTCACCTGGAAAATCCCAAGGACAGAGGAGCCTGGCAGACTATAGCCCATGGTGTTGCAAAGAATCAGACATGACTGACCAGGCAGACTCAGACGCATTTACCAGTATATTGCAAACAGTGGTCTCTCTATAATCAATGATACTGTTAAAGCAGGGTTGTAGAATTTCTAGTTTTTGTATTTTCATGATATCCATAAATCCCAATGGATGGTTTATGTAAGAATTATGATTTCAACTTATATTCAGTATCACTCAACTATATAGGAATTTGGTACACTGCTGAGCAATGGTGCTGGGGATTTCCCCCAGTTTCTTATGTAGGTGAAGGGAAAAAAAGCAAAGGAATTTCTTAAAAGCACACTATTAAAAGGTCATTTTACTGAGCACTTAGTTGGAGCTTAATAGCTCCTTGCTGAAATGCCAGAAATTGCTTTGCAGTTTTGAAATCCCATTGAAAAAACACCTTCCTTTTGTACCTGTCCCATCACTGAGAGATCCAGACCTATTGCCAGACACATTCTGAAGAGTATTTCTTTGTTTTAAAATTCCTTTTTAAATGCCCACAACAATCAAAGGTAAAAACAAACAACAACAACAACAAAAACAACACAAAACTTCACAAAACAATATAGGGCTTATCAGTTCAGAACTCAGCCATGTGGAAATTAGGCATTACTCTCAGTACAATTTTCAAATCATTTTGAAAAGTGTAGGGAAGAGTATGTACTTATAACCCCATTTCCTGGTTTATCTCTTTTCTGTACCCCAAGAGTCAGTCAAGGAGCATACTTTGGCTTTCTTATGCCACAGTGCTACTCCTCCTCCCCCAAAGTCACTGCAGTTTCCTCCAAAAAGAAGCTATTGATTGATACAGTATAAAGGATAGAAGCAACAAAGTAGTTTGAGAGAGGTTTGCAATGCAGAAAATGAGAGAAAGCTGTACCTTCCTGGAATGATGGTAATAAACAACATGGTCCCTGTTTTTTGACAGAGTTCAGAGGAGATCAGAGCAGGGGTTGTTGGGGCAGTGACCCTATTGTGAGTGCCAGTAAGTGTGCCCTAATTTGATAAATGACCATGGTTTTATATAACATCATGGATTTGTCATATTTCATCATTTGCTGCTCTAAGACTCAAACAAACCACTACCACAATAAACAGTCCTTTTGAAAGCAAGGCTGTTCTTGGCAATATAAGCAGATGCAGCAAGGGCAAGATCTTTCAGTGGCTCCACTCCTTACAGCAGCCAAACAGATGCATTACCCACCTAAGACATCCTCTGTTCCTTTGTGCTGGAGATGGCAGTGGCAGCCCACCCAGTACTCTTGCCTGGAAAATCCCATGGATGGAGGAGCCTGGTAGGCTGCAGTCCATGGGGTCACTAAGAGTCGGACATGACTGAGTGACTTCACTTCACTTTTCACTTTCATGCATTGGAGAAGGCAATGGCAACGCACTCCAGTGTTCTTGCCTGGAGAATCCCAGGGATGGGGGAGCCTGGTGGGCTGCCATCTATGGGGTCGCACAGAGTTGGACTGAAGCAACTTAGCAGCAGCAGCAGCAGCAGCAGAAGCCAGACCTGGGACTGTTTAATAACATGAATGATTACACTCTAACATTTTCGTGGAATCTTGTCAGCAGTGCAATAAAGACTTCTGTGCTGCAGAAGGTGAGGTAACCGCTCAGGATGCTTTATTTCATGTTCAGCATCCCTTCAAAAGAAAGAGAAAATATTAAAAACAAAGCCCAGCAATGGAAATGATTGGCAGAATGAGAAATATCTGGAAGAGAGAGGATTTAAACTCTCTAGAGTGTTTCCATTTTGAAAAGAGAGGAGGGATTGGGGAAGTCAAGAAGGAGCATGATTAATGATAGAGGGATAGCTGAGTGGTACCTTTATTTATGCTTTCCTATCATGTGGGAATAAGAGAATATTTTGTGAAATTAAACAGCAATCATCCTGGAAAAAGTTCAAAGCCAATCATTTTCCATGTGTCACATGAAATAAATGAGGGCATCTATGTTACCCAGAATGTCAACATGTTTTTTTTTTTTTTTCTTCCCCTTTTGCTAAGTTTTCCTTAGATAAAGTAAATGCCATGAGCAGGTACAGTAGCAGGGCTAAACTTACCAGGGCCATTAATCTTCATGCCTCAGGGTGGTCAGTTCATCCTTAAAGTGGTCAAACTGTAAAATTTCTCCAGTGGACTCAGTCCTTTCTAGGAATGTCAAGACCGGCTCGACAAGCAGGGTTTCAGAAAGCGTGATATGGCAAGAGAATGAGAAACACGACACAAAAATTCAGTGAAAAGCGAGGATCAGGGGACCAATACTGCTCCAAAGTGAAGGTGCCAAAACTGAATCCTAGCCAGTCTATTATACTCTCAGCCGTGAATGAAAGAATATGCGGGGAGTTAAGCTATAAGTCATGTGGCCTTCAAGGCCAAAGAACAAAATGACCATTAACTACTGAGTAACTAAGAAACAGTAATCAATAACAAATCAGTAACTAAGACTAATATTCTTATCTATAGATTTTCCATCAGATATGTAAAACATGTGACTCTGAGATGCCAGTTGAGAAACAGTCTGTGGTTGGTTTTCCGACCCCAGTATCATATCTTGTTTTCAAGATTACGAACTGTTCTCTCCGGACTTGTTCCAAGCGTCTCATGCCTTACAGCATCCAGTTTATCAATAATTATAAATTTCTTTTGTGGCCCTTGCCGGGGCCTGCTTTTCTTTTATTCTTCCTGTCTCCTATGTAGGAACATTTCATCTCCCTTAGGAACTTGGTAACAGTAGGCCTCTGCTATATTTTTATTCTCAACTTGGATTACTATATTTATTTGGTTACTGTTCATGTTTACTAGACTGAAAGTTCTATGAAGTGGATCGCATCACTGAGGTTTGCTGTTGTTCCCCAGCACATAGTAGACCTTCAATAAATATTCACTGAAAGATTTAATAAATAATGAATGATCTCAACGCATGGTGGCATAAGACTGCCATCACATTATATTGCAGTAAGACACAGATGTATTTCTTTATCACCTTTTTGGTGCACCTGCTGAAAATATCCTGAAATCTTTTAGTAAAAGTTACAAAAAAGTACTTAACGCCTGTACAAGTGTATCTTGGAATTAATAAAGTGCAGTGAAGGAGCTGTCATCACACCTCTTACAACCATAGTTTCACCTGTCTTGTATGTTGGCAACTGGAGCCTGATAGGCAGTATTTATCAATGAAGAAAATTCATCAGCACCAAACTTGCTTTGGAAAATCTGTTTTGCACCTTAAAAATATTTTAAAAATAGGCACACATCTGCATTTGTTCATTCAGCTGTAATTCTCTTTCACTGGGCCAGGTTCAACAAAAGGGTAACAGGGAAATGCTTTTTGTTCTTTGAATTTCAATGATTAAACAACCATTTCTATTGTCTGCTTTCGAGTCTTAACAAATATTGTAGCTACAACCATAATTACTAGATTTCATTTTTATTCTGCTTAACTATTTTTATTGAAGAATGCCAAGCAGAGGCAAGATTACATACAAATATTGAATTTAAATAATGTAACTCCATAATTCAGTAGACAAAAGGAAAACATTAATAATGAAAAAATAAGGCAACTGATTTCCCTTGACATTTGCATTTTGCCACTCACAGTCTCATTCTAAAATCATGCCAAAGTTATCATTGTTTCACATGTGTTAATATGAGAGCTACTTGATTTCCCAGTGAAAGATTTCAATGATCCACTTTCATTCTGTTTCATTACAAGGGAAATTAAGAGCATTTGTTGTGCATGATAACTCTCTTATGATTTCCTCCTCCTACTTTTTATTACAAATGCCAAAATGTGTGCTTATCTTTTCTGACATCAACCAGAATGGGACCGGACTACACTGCAAATGAAGTGATTTCAGTTTTTCCCTTCATCTTATTTAAGAGAGTGCTAAGATTGTCTTTGAAGCTAATGATGGCCTAAAACTTGTTTTCTGACTTACCTATGCCCCCTTTCCAGAATTTTTAAGGTAGAATGCCTTTGCAGAATCGGTGAGCTCTATGGTGACTGCTTACTAGTGCATATTCTTTTCATATAATATCTCATTTAAAGCCCACGGTGAACTTATGGGGTATATACTATCTCCATGCATAGATGAGAAAACTGAGGTCTGGGAAGTGAAGTGACCTGTCTAAGGTCAATAAGTCGTGGAGCTGGGATTAAAATTCAAATTTGTTGCCGAAGCCTGTGCCCCTAACCACTATGATACACTGTAAGCATGGCTTTTATATATCCTGGGAAGTTGGCACTTAGAAGCAGATCTCATGAACAACTCCATAGATGGAGCTTACAAATATAAATTTTAAATAGGAGGACCTTTGCTCATCTCTCTAGTTGCTTGCCCAGATGAGGGTTATTCAGCTGTACAAACATATGAATTCAACTTTTGACTTTAAACTCCTTTAGTAATTCAACCAAGAAATCTCCTCTATAGTGTATTCACCAACCACTAAGGGAAAAATCAAGCACAATACAACTCTTATTGATTAAGCACTCTATACAAACTGAGAAATGGTTCAGAATATAGAGTGCTAATGTTTATATTTAGATACCTGAAACAAGTGTTCAAGTGCGTAAATGCCTATTTCAGTGCCCTGTGAGAGGCTGTCACCAGACCTGCATGGCTGAATTTGGAAAAGATTATGGATAATATGTTCATGCATTCATTTGTAAGAAAAGTTATACAGTGCTAGGTAGCAAGAAGAAATACAAGAGGCAATGAGGGGAGCTACTTTTAGAAAACACATATAAACATACAGGAAGTGTTAATCAGTTTTTATAAAACACATTGATGTCATCAGGACACTGAGATATTAACAAGGCCCAATATAATGGTTAAAGTTCAGGAACAGAAAGCAGAAAGAAGTTTCTGTCAGAAGACATGGAGTTGAGATAACAAGAGGAAACTGAAAAGTGTAGAACATCATCTGGAAAGAGAAAAGAGGACTAGGTAGGAATGAAGCATTGCAGTAGTTTCCCTTAATTTCAGTGGGAAAGAAGCTGTAAATTTACCTATTAGTGTTTATGCTGTATCATCTTGATACCTCTGTATGTGAGTAGTGAGATGCTGTATCACGGTGAATAAGAATGTAGCATGGGGAGGGGGGAAGAATGTGGATTTAGAAGCAGAGTCCCTCAGATCAAATCCTAGTTCTGTTGTTTACTAGCTGTGTGAACCTGGGTAAATTACTTTACATTTCTATGCCTCATTTTTCTAATCTGTAAAATGAGAACGTCAATAGTTTTTATCTGGTCAGATTGTTATAAGAATTAGAATAATGTGATTAATGAGTAATCACTTAACATAGTGTCTAGCACACATAAAGAGCTTAATAATTGCCAACTGTTTTCTGTTGTACATTTTTAGTACGATGTGATCCGTATGTCTGTAGCATTGTTAACCACAGCAGTGTATTTTGATGATGAATTCCCTGATGGCTGGGCCTGGATGAGTTGCCCATTATTGCAAAATGCCCTTTTCATGAACTTTTTTTGAACTTTGGTGAATGGGATTTATATACGAAGAGGGTGAGGACAGAGTTGACTGTGTTTGGAAATGGGTTGGACTATTAACATGGAAGCTTTCAGGTCAGAAAACTCTGGGGTTCTTTTATGGTTGTTTATTCTTTTCAACATTGAAAAATGCCTACTTCCTTTCCTTTCCTGAGCCTTGATCCCAGTCCAGTATGTATTTCCCTTATACATCTAGAGGCACTGAGAAGGAATTTTGGAACTGGGTAAGGAGACGAGAGAGGCAAGCCAAGCTGAGCCTACAGTGCTGGCAGGGAACCATGATTGCATTGATGACTTCAGCACTAGAGGAAAGATCCAGTTTCTGTTTGATGAGAACTATTTGATGGCTTTTTGCATGGTTGAAAAATAAAACCCAATCTGTCATATTTCTGAATTTCTTTTAACAGTTTAATTCTCCACTCTGTGCAAACCAAATTCCTTATGGTAACTTTAATGTTCATTTCAGATATATGTCCTGATATCAAATAATTTTCTCTGGAGTAGAAGTCCAACCCAGAAACTGGAAATAAAATATTGATTTGATATGATGCTAATGAGTCAGCCTAAGAGACATTGATGTACTTGGTACTTAGCAATTATAATGACTAAAATGCATAGTAAGTAGTGTCTAAAGTTGTTTGAATCAGTTGAATGAGAATCTGAAAGCTCAGGATTAATTGTTCCATTGTATGGATAGTGATACTGGCATTTAAAACCTGTAAGTCCAAAGGTGACTTGGCCTGATCAGTGTCCTTTGCTTTACCTGAATCTGAAGATAACAAGTTAAGTTAGTTTGGGGCTTCTTGAGGCCCAAGGTTGCGGAGGTCGGGGGTGTTGTAGACATCGTCAGGCGTCTCTGTTGAGGCTTGTTTTCAAGATTCAAATGTTCATTTTTGCATCCTAGCTCTCTTAAAATTGAATTAATCAATGGCTTCCCATTATTATTGACTGGCTACTGAACAGCTGTGGGCAACAAACTGGCAGGCTTAGATAACAAAGGGGAAAAGAAAAAAACATCTACATGTGGCAATATTGTGATTTGTAAAAAGGCCTCCTCAGCTGTTCCATGACTTCTGGGATTAATACTTACCTTGATGTCTTTGGATTGTTTAACATGGGGTCTCAATGAAGGTTTAAAAATACATTCATGCTTTGTGTTTTCAATAAAAAGTTGATATAGAATTGTCTTCCAAACCCAACATACTTTATTTTTCTAAAATATTTGGAAGACTTTTGAAACCATTTTTGTGGGTGGTTTAAAAAGTGCCAGCAATAACATAAACCCACATTTATGTTGACAAAAACCCCACTTCTATACCAGTTTTTGGAAGATAAGATTGCTATGTGCTCATGAGTCAAAAGTTGGGAACAATACTCCACCTACGTGGGTGTAGAGGCACTAAGTGTATTGATGGGGATGTCTGGCCTTTTTGGAATGCTAGTTGATCTAAGAATCACCTGTTTTCAAAATTGTATTAGTTTCCCAAACCATACTTTTTCTAATTGTGTACTGTGCTGTGCTCAGTTGGTAAGTCATGCTAGTCTGAATATATATTCTATCCTGGAGCAATTATTATTCTCTTGATATTCTGGGTACCTATGACATTGGTGCTTTATATAGTGATAACAATGTGTTTGGAATGTACGTGAATGGTGGCTTGTCATGGACAAAATGATGATCACCCAGTCTAATATGTCTCTGTTGTTATTGCCTATCAAAGATATGTTTACCTATAGCACTTAGAATTATCAGATACTATGTGATAAATTCAGAGAAGGCAATGGCAACTCACTCCAGTACTCTTGCCTGGAAAATCTCATGGATGGAGGAGCCTGGTAGGCTTCAGTCCACAGAGTCACTAAGAGTCGGACACGACCGAGCAACTTCACTTTCACTTTTCACTTTCATGCATTAGAGAAGGAAATGGCAACCCACTCCAGTGTTCTTGCCTGGAGAATCCCAGGGACGGGGGAGCTTGGTGGGCTGTCTGTTGGGTTGCACAGAGTTGGACACGGCTGAAGCGACTTAGCAGCAGCAGCAGCAGCAGCAGCAGCATGTTATGTATTTGTTTATGGTTCCATGATCTTTCTCACTCACTAGTTTTTAAGTCATACAAGAGTGAAAGATCCTATATGTTTTGTTCTCCATTTTCTTTTTAGCACCTAGTACAGTACCTAACTCATAGTGGATATTTGATAAATATTTGTAGAATAAATAATGAATGAACTGCTTTATATCAAAGGTTCCGTAAGGTGCTGCCTCACAAAACATTTTTAGATTATACTTATTGCTCTAATCAATATTTGCCTAAAACATGAGATCATTTACAGTTTAGTCCCTGATTATTTCAGCTCCTATCAGATTGGCATGGTTCTCATAAAACTGAATTATATTCCTATCTATGAATATACAGAACAAAATATGTATCTCTAAATAAAAATCACATGAGGTGGGAAGCTCCTTTAGAACATCATCTTCAGAGAGTCAGACCAAAGGGAATATCATTTCTTCAGGTCCCCATCATATCTCTGAGCCTAGCTATATTCTGTAGCTTGATCACACATGTGATTCAAGCACAGGTCTAAATATTGATACTTATGAATATCCTCACAGGACAAAGGCTTTCTATCCCAGAGATTGCTTAGTCATTTTTTCCATTACTTTAATTACTTAGGGCTTCCCTAGTGGCTCAACTGGTAAAGAATCCACCTGCAATGCGGGAGACCTCGGTTTGACCCCTGGGTTGGGAAGATTTCCTAGAGAAGGGAAAGGCTACCCAGTCCAGTATTCTGGCCTGGAGAATTTCATGGACCGTATAGTCTAAAGGGTCGCAAAGAGTCGGATAGGACTGAGCGATTTTCACTTTCATTTTAATTAATTAATTAATTATCTGTTAGTATTATTTTCCTTAAGTATTTTTAAAATATTTTTTCCATGCTGTTACCACAGTTATTTGACTAAAGCAGAAATCAGAGTCTCACTTCTATCAAAAAAAAAAAAAAATCACTGTGTCTGCCCATCATGAAATATAGCTTAACTTTCTTAACATGTCATATGTGCTGGAAATTTTTCATTTAGTCCTGCAGATTTATGGTCCACCTTTCTCTCATGCCCTATACCTGGAGAGGCTAACCCCATATCGATTGCATGAATATGTTCTTGTTATTCTTGTCTTCAGGCTTCCAGCTGGATTTGGTCAATGCAAGACTTCAGAAGGAGATTGGAGAGAGTACTGAGTGTGGTAGTGATATTTATTTTCCTGGCTCCTTCCTTGCCAGGTTTCCTGGGCTGGCTTCATCCTTTTACTGAACGTTGCAGCTCCTCCTAGGCCTGCTCCATACTTTCCCCTTCAAAGCTTATGAAGGTACTAACCATCTACTGTTATTTGAACCAGAGTTATACACCATTATATCTACTACTGTGTGCAGGAATCCCTTAGAAGAAATGGAGTAGCCATTATGGTCAACAAAAGAGTCCAAAATGCAGTACTTGGAAGCAATCTCAAAAATGACAGAATTATCTCTGTTTCCAAGGCAAACCATTCAGTATCACAATAATCCAAGTCTATGCCCCAACCAGTAACACTGAAGAAGCTGAAGTTGAACAGTTCTGTGAAGACCTACAAGACCTTTTATAACTAACACCCCCAAAAGATGTCTTTTTCATTATAGGGGACTGGAATGAAAAGTAGGAAGTCAAGAAACACCTGGAGTCACAGGCAAATTTGGCCTTGGAATATGGAATGAAGCAGGGCAAAGACTAATAGAGTTTTGTCAAGAAAATACACTGGTTATAGCAAGCACCCTCTTCCAACAACACAAGAGAAGACTCTACACATGGACATCACCAGATTGTCAATACCAAAATCAGATTGATTATATTCTTTGCNACTTGGAGTAATAGGCAAATTTGACCTTGGAGTACAAAATGAGGCAGGTCAAAGGCTAACACAGTTTTGCACTGGTTATAGCAAGCACCCTCTTCCAACAACACAAGAGAAGACTCTACACATGGACATCACCAGATTGTCAATACCAAAATCAGATTGATTATATTCTTTGCAGCCAAAGATGGAGAAGTTCTATTAAGTCAACAAAAACAAGACCAGGAGTTGACCGTGGCTCAGGCCATGAACTCCTTATTGCCAAATTTAGACTTAAATTGAAGAAAGCAGGGAAAACCACTAGACCATTCAGGTATGATCTAAATCAAATACCTTATGATATACAGTGGAAGTGAGAGATAGATTTAAGGGACTAGATCTGATAGACAGAGTGCCTGATAAACTATGGACTGAGGTTCATGACATTGTACAGGAGACAGGGATCAAGACCATCCCCATGGAAAAGAAATGCAAAAAAGCAAAATGGCTGTCTGGGGAGGCCTTACAAATAGCTGTGAAAAGAAGAGAGGTGAAAAACAAAGGAGAAAAGGAAAGATATAAGCACCTGAATGCAGAGTTCCAAAGAATAGCAAGAATAGACTTATAGTACTTATTTCTAATCTATGTAATTGTGTTGGTTCTTTACAACAGTCTTTGGATACTTAAAACTTAGGCAAGTTAGAGTAATCATGAATGCTGATCATGTCTAAGAATATCTTTTTCCCAAATAAAAATGAGGAATAGGGATGAAGGAGAAAGAAAACGCAATTTTATCTCATTATTTGTCTCAATTAGCACTGGCCTTCCCACTGAAAAGCATCTAATTATTTATTAAATTAAATTGATACCTATGCTCTTTAACCTCATCTGGCAGCCCAGTGTCTGTGTTTATTATTCTCAAGGTAAAACCTCATCGTCCAACATCTGGCCTGCATTTATTTTCCTTTGATTTCTTTTACTCTCCTTCACTCCCTTACCCATTTTACCTTCTATGTTTTTCTAAAAATAGTAATGTGAACAGATGATATCTCTCAGCATTTTACATTCAAACCACGAGCCTGCCTTCTGCAAAGAAGTCAAAGATACACTTCATTTGCCCAGAGAGGTGTCAGAAATAAAATACTGAATGTAGAGTATTCATCACAAATCCAACAGAATTATTCTTTCAGTCTGAGAAGAAAGATGCTCTGTACAATAAAATTGACAAGATGCACCCATCTAATATAATGCATGCTCCTCTAATGTAAAAGAATGGTGTGCAGGTCAGAAATAAGAAAATAAGAAAATTGACTTCTATGTAAAATGTGTCTCAACTGATGCTTGACTCACTACAGAAGAGTATCTAGTAATTGAAGGACACCCCCTGAGTCCCTGGGAAATTTTTCATGGACAGAGGAACAAGGCAGATCCTTGACTTTTGTCTTAGAGACCTGGTCAAACTTTGGCCGTAGTTTGATTTAGTCACATTGTGAAAAGAAAACAATGAGTAAATCTGAAATAATCAGTTCTTAAAAATCACAATTGGAGCAACATCTGGGTTGAGAAAAAGGAGCTCTTGGGAAATGTGGCTGCTCTGTCAGCACTGCATAATTCAAGAGAAGAAGGGGAAGCCGGATGGAATTAGAATTGTTCTACACGTATGTGTCAGAATTCTATTGAAGTCCAACGGGTCTCAGCATTTGAAAAGCTGGATTTCATATGGGGCATTTGCAAATCGTGGCTTCTTGGCATGCCAACATGTAAAGTAACTCATTCCCATCACACTATTCCTCCATCTGGTCAAATGAAATTAAATTCATGCTTATATCCATTAACTCTTCAGTTCAGTTCAGTTCAGTTCAGTCACTTAGTCATGTCCGACTCTTTGCAACCCCTTGAACCGCAGCATGCCAGGCCTCCCTGTCCATCACCAACTGCTGGAGTCCACGCAAACCCATATCCATTGAGTCGGTGATGCTCCTCCTGCCCTCAATCTTTCCCAGCATCAGGGTCTTTTCAAATGAGTAAGCTCTTTGCATCAGCTGGCCAAACTATTGGAGTTTCAACATCAACATCAGTCTTTCTAATGAAAACCCAGGACTGATCTCCTTTAGGATGGACTGGTTGGATTTCCTGGCAGTCCAAGGGACTCTCAAGAGTCTTCTCAACACCACAGTTCAAAAGCATCAATTCTTCGGTGTTCAGCTTTTTTTATAGTCCAGCTCTCACATCCATACGTGACCACTGGAAAAACCATAGCCTTCACTAGATGGACCTTTGTTGACAAAGTAATGTCTCTGCTTTTTAATGTGTTGTTTAGGTTGGTCATAACTTTCCTTCCAAGGAGCAAGCGTCTTTTAATTTCATGGCTGCAATCACCATCTGCAGTGATTTTGGAGACCAGAAAAATAAAGTCTGACACTGTTTCCACTGTTTCCCCAATTATTTGCCATGAAGTGATGGGACCGGGTGCTATGATCTTAGTTTTCCGAATGTTGAGCTTTAAGCCAATTTTTTCACTCTCCTCTTTCACTTTCATCAAGAGGCTCTTTCGTTCCTCTTCACTTTCTGCCATAAGGCTGGTGTCATCTGCATATCTGAGGTTCTTGATATTTCTTCCGGCAATCTTGATTCCGGCTTGTGCTTCCTCCAGCCCAGCATTTCTCATGAGGTACTCTGCATGTAAGTTAAATACGCAGGGTGACAATATTCAGCCTTGACATACTCCTTTTCTTATTTGGAACCAATCTGTTGTTCCATGTACAGTTCTAACTGTTGCTTCCTGACCTACATATAGGTTTCTCAAGAAGCAGGTCAGGTGGTCTGGTATTCCCATCTCTTTCAGAATTTTCCACAGTTTATTGTGATCCACACAGTAAAAGGCTTTGGCATAGTCAATAAAGCAGAAATAGATGATTTTCTGGAACTCTCTTGCTTTTTCCATGATCCAGCGGATGTTGGCAATTTGATCTCTGGTTCCTCTGCCTTTTCTAAAACCAGCTTGAACATCTGGAATTTAAGCCAATTTTTTCACTCTCCTCTTTCACTTTCATCAAGAGGCTCTTTCGTTCCTCTTCACTTTCTGCCATAAGGCTGGTGTCATCTGCATATCTGAGGTTCTTGATATTTCTACCGGCAATCTTGATTCCGGCTTGTGCTTCCTCCAGCCCAGCATTTCTCATGAGGTACTCTGCATGTAAGTTAAATACGCAGGGTGACAATATTCAGCCTTGACATACTCCTTTTCTTATTTGGAACCAATCTGTTGTTCCATGTACAGTTCTAACTGTTGCTTCCTGACCTACATATAGGTTTCTCAAGAAGCAGGTCAGGTGGTCTGGTATTCCCATCTCTTTCAGAATTTTCCACAGTTTATTGTGATCCACACAGTAAAAGGCTTTGGCATAGTCAATAAAGCAGAAGTAGATGATTTTCTGGAACTCTCTTGCTTTTTCCATGATCCAGCAGATGTTGGCAATTTGATCTCTGGTTTCTCTGTCTTTTCTAAAACCAGCTTGAACATCTGTAAGTTCATGTATTGCTGGATAATTTTGAGCATTACTTTACTCGCGTGTGAGATGAGTGCAATAGTGCAGTAGTTTGAACATTCTTTGGCATTGCCTTTCTTTGGGACCAGAATGAAAACTGCCAGGTTCCTGTGCAATATTGCTCTCTACAGCATCAGACCTTGCTTCTATCACCCCAGTCTTGTCCACAGCTGGGTATTGTTTATGCTTTAACTCCATCCCTTCATTCTTTCTAGAGTTATTTCTCCACTAATCTCCAGTAGCATATTGGGCACCTACCGTGCCAACTGTGAAGTAGGCAAATCTGATTGAACCGACTGATACCCAAGCACCACTTGTTTAGAAAGTTCTTCTGATTTCTTGTACATTACTCCTTTCACTTTCAATCATTATTCTTCATTCATGCCATTCTTCATCCTTTGTGGGAAAGCTACATGTCAACCTAGTCTCTTCAGCCTCAGGAATTTCTATGGAAGAGCATACTGGGGCTGACCCTTCCTTCTAGGTTGGCTCTTGGACCAAGGTCGACAACAGTGTACTTCTCTTTGTAGTTTCCACCTTATACCTTAGTGAATACACTCAGATCATCTGGTTGGAATCTCTTCATTTACCAGTTTATGACTTATAATTCTAACTTGACCCATTCTTAAACCATAGTTGGAGAGATATTTGTCCTTCTCCTTTCAACAAATCATTCTTCAGTTTGAGTCTACATTAATTGTTTCCAATTTCTTTTGAGATAATTGAGATCAATTATCTCATCTTTTGTTTATATCCTCAGTCATCTCCACTCTTTCTCCAAAAGTTTGTCTAACCTTTATTTGTCTCAAAGTCAAAACCAAAAAGTTTTCATGACCCTACCATACCTCCATCTATTGTCTAATATTGCAACTTCCAGACCCTGACAAAAAGCTTGTTCTATACTTACTGTTTCAACCTNCATCTCCACTCTTTCTCCAAAAGTTTGTCTAACCTTTATTTGTCTCAAAGTCAAAACCAAAAAGTTTTCATGACCCTACCATACCTCCATCTATTGTCTAATATTGCAACTTCCAGACCCTGACAAAAAGCTTGTTCTATACTTACTGTTTCAACCTCCTGCATTTTCTTCAATCTTATTTCCAGAACTCCAGTAAACCTGTACTTTTATCAATATCCTTGAAATTATTCAATTCAGGAAATTTCTCAGCTTTCATTTTTCTTGAAACTTTTGTCTCCATAGGACTTAAATGTTGTCACATTATGATCCTTCCATTTCTTTTGTCCAGTAATTCTGTCTACAATTTTCTTCTGCTTTCCTTTTCTCTTACTCTTGGTTTCTTCTACAAGGTTGACATATTCCATTTTCTTTCTACAATGTCCTCAACAGATTTACTCATTACTTCCATTTTTCCAATTATCCTCTGAATGGAAGATTTTCAAAATGTCATCAGAGCCTAAGACTTCATTCAACTATTCAGTAACAACACATTTAAATTCATTGCATACCCTTTATGACTCATACTAAGTGTTTTATAGGGGTGTGTGTGCGTGCGGGTGTGTGTGCATGTGGGTGTGTGTGTTAGTCTCTCAGTTCAGTTCAGTTCATTTCAGTCGCTCCATCATGTCTGACTCTTTGGGACCCCATGAATCGCAGCATGCCAGGCCTCCCTGTCCATCACCAACTCCTGGAGTTCACTTAGGCTTACATCCATCGAGTCTGTGATGCCATCCAGCCATCTCATCCTCTGTCGTCCCCTTCTCCTCCTGCCCCCAATCCCTCTTTCACGGTTCATGTATTGCTGAAGCCTGGCTTGGAGAATTTTGAGCATTACTTTACTAGCATGTGAGATGAGCGCAATTGTGCGGTAGTTTGAGCATTCTTTGGCATTGCCTTTCTTTGTCTCTCAGTCATGCCCAACTCTTTATAACCACATGGACTGTAGACTGCCTGACTCCTCTGTCTATGGAATTCTCAAGCAAGAATCCTGGAGTGGGTAGCATTCCCTTTTCCAAGGCATCTTTGCAACCCAGGAATTGAACCTGGGTGTCCTGCACTGCAGGCTGGTTCTTTATCATTTGAGCCATGAGGGAAGCCCATATTATAGGTCATTAACTTGAAATATAAACTCAGTCTGTTTAATTCCAGGGCTGATGCTCTTAACAACTACATTATAGAAATTCCAATTAATATATCTTTCACTGAGTATAGTAAGACAACCTCAAAATATCTACATTTGTACCCAAAGCAACCATAGTCTAATTCTCTTTAGAATTTCAGTCCTTTATTTCTAATTTTCCAATGATTCGCATGTGGCCTCAACACTGCAAATTCAACACACATAAATTTTTTCTCCTCAGAAAGATATAGTTTACAGGACTTTCCTGGTGGTCTAGTGGCTAAGACTTCATGCTTCCAATGCAGGGATGCAGGTTCAATCCCTGGTTGGGGAAGTAAGGACACCCATATTCCTCGCAGCATAGCCAAAAACAAAATTTTAGTAAGAGATTAAAATATATATATATATATAATTTAATTTTAATTTTCCAACATGGATGATCCTACATAGAATAGATGAAGAAAGTATGGCAATATTCCTTTCTTCCATGTTTTAAAGTCCCACCCAAAGCCTCTATCTGCCACCTTCCAGAAACAAAAATGGAAAGAACAATATATGAAAATAGATCTCACCACAAGATGATGATTTTAGTTGACCTTGTTTTTACCTATTAGACTGGTAGAAAAAAATATGGTTTCTTCAGAATACTTATATGGAAGTGTGACTAATGTTTTAGAATTTTCAAGGCCAATTTTCTGTAGTATCACATTTCACATTCTGTCACATTTCAGACGATTACAGATTATGTTGTAGTCTAAAGGGGGAAGACATTGACATTTCAATATAGAAAGGAATGGAAAAACGTTAAGTTGTGAGCCCCCAACCACACTCATTGTACTTTAACTTTCCTATTAATTTTCCAAGAATCTCTAGTCCAAAATTTTGCATCAAACTTTGGCTCACCTTACTGTCATGAGAAATATGTCAATTCTTCCTTCTCATTATATTAACCTATTCCACAGATGTACTGTTAACAGCCACTTGAGTTTAGGCTCTCATTACCTGAACAGAGAGAACCAGATGCAAAGTCCACTCTTAAGAAGACACAATTTACTGGAAGAAACAAGAATGCAAGCAATTATGTATACTACAAGACAAAATAGAAATTATGTCAAAGAAAAATATAATTAACTAATTCTGGGAATGCTTGTGGTTGGTTTGGCATGTTTTAGCTACACATAAGTTGGTCTTTAATTTCATTTTGGTATGTTCAAAAACTTCTGGTTCAGCTACTACTAGGGTCTAAGGACTAGTCTCTTCACTGAAGGAGGTATATAGAGAGAAAGATGAGTGTCCATGTCCGGATTTTACCAACTAGTTGTAATAATAAGACAGATGACAGGGATTTCTCTAAGTTAAAATTAAGGAGCTCACAACCTAGGAGAATTCAGGAATATTCACTAGCTTCTCTATCTGAAATCTTGCATTTTCTTCCATGATGAATGTAGGAAAACACCACGCACACAAACATAGATCACATGCACACAATGGTCTTAGCAATACTTGTGAAATGTCATTAGCTTTCTAGTTTGTCATCTCATACTTCACTGTTGCAGATATTTCAAAGTATTAAGTATTAAGATATTTCAAAGTAATAAGTCACCACTACTTTGACCTTAAGTAATTAGACTTTCTACTACATCTTTCTTCTTAGTGTATTAATAAAGCATCATGTATTATGTCAAAATTTGTTTACCATTTTAGCTGTATTTCCATATATTGTGCTCAGACACTCTATTGTGTCTGACTCTTGTGACCCTATGGGCTGTAGCCTGCCAGGCTCCTCTGTCCGTGGAATTTTCCAGGCAAGAATACCAGAGTGGGTTGCCATTTCTTCCTCCAGGGGATCTTTCCAACCCAGGGGTTGAACTTGCATCTCCTGCATTTCCGGCATTGGCAGGTGATTCTTTACCACTGTGCTTCCTGGGAAGCTCTTCCGCATGTTGGCTTTTATTATAATCCCTTGTGTGTTATTTTATGAATTTGAAAAATATTTTACATTCTTTCTAAAAGGGGATCATAGGTTACATTAGAAGGTGAATCAAGATGGGCAGAGTGAAGAAAAGTGAAGACATAGATGCATGAATGAGAGTGTTGGCTGAAAGAGTCAATGACTTACACTCTCAGGCATAAGCCACTTCTGATGGCATAAAGGAACTGGCAAGACATTCCTTAGTAAACACAGCAAGTTTCCTTTTCTGCAGGAAGCCACATCTACCCTGGGAGAACATGATTCAACATGTTTTAGGGTCACATCCTGTCTTAGCACTATTTTTTTTTTTTAACTCTAGTTGCATATAAGTTGTTGTTGTGTGTGTGTTTTTTTTTTTTTAGTAAGAGCTTTGCATCATTCCTGCATGGTTCCTATGTGGTCTCAATTATGTGGTACAGATGTGAGCAGAGATGGTTTAAGGACACAAAAGAATAGAATAAAGCTTGGAGGGAATAGGATGTGGGTGTGGATAACACATCAAATCAAGACATGATGCAAAGTGACAGGGCCTACAGGCCATGTTTAAAATTTCCTGCTCATTCACACTCCTATTCTAACCCCTAATGATTTCTAACCACTGAGATCAACCCCTGCCTTTTCTTCTGTAACCCTATGCCCCCATGTGCTCTTAACTCCATTCAAGTGGCAGAAGGTCACTGACAGAAGTGAATATACAGTTGGCAGGGGGACAGATTGGAGTCTGAGCTAAATTACAATTCAGTTGCAAGCCCACCAGACTAGTGCTTTTTCTAACCTAATCCTCTTCATCATAAATGTGCTTAAAAGCATGAATCTCTGACGTTCTCTCTTTTACAGCTCTGGTTTTTGTTTGATTCTTGACATAAGCTCATTTATTATTTTTGAGCAGGCTGTATATACTTTTTTGCTAAAGTCCACATGAAATCTGATTACCCACATGCCAACCTTGTAACAAAGCAGTTCCTGAGTTTTTATTGTGTGTGTTACTTTACATGGAAGAATCGGTGAGTGGTAGCAAGGATTCTTGGCCTTGCGTTTAGATGAAAAACATCAGATATAAAAGCAGTGGAAGTTTTTGGAGAAACATCTCTACCACAGATTAGTTTGCTTTACAATTTCGTAGAGTTTCCTTGTTTGCTCAACTTTGAAGACATTTATTTTTCCCCACTCTCTTCTTTAGCTTATTCCAGTCAAAACTTCTCCCAATAAGATAAGGCTTGTAAAATAAATGCTGCTGCTGCTAAGTCGCTTCAGTCCTGTCTGACTCTGTGTGACCTCATAGACGGCAGCCCACCAGGCTCCCCCATCCCTGGGATTCTCCAGGCAAGAACCCTGGAGTGGGTTGCCATTTCCTTCTCCAAGGCATGAAAGTGAAAAGTGAAAGGGAAGTCACTCAGTCGTGTCTGACTCTTCACGACCGCATGGACTGCAGCCCACCAGGCTCCTCTGTCCTTGGGATTTTCCAGGCAAGAGTACTGGAGTGGGGTGCCATTGCCTTCTCCAAAAATAAATGCTAACTGCTACCAAAGGGAATTTTGACAGGCACACTGGATGCAGTGATACTGTAGTTATGAAATTCAGACCTTTACCCCTGGAGCTGAGAGAGAAAGCAAATTTAAGACAGGCTGCTAAACAGCTTTTGAACATTGTTTCTAGAGAAGACGCATGTACCTTACTCATTGTGACTCCATGCTTTTTGTTGTGTCTTCTTCAAACTGCCTATTTTCTAGAATAGAACAGGTATTGGAAAAGACATAGACTCTCTAAATATGACTGATTTTTATTTTTTCTATTCATTCACGTGGAAATTTATATGTCACTCTAACATAGGTGTCATTTAATCACACCAAAGTATGCCTGTCACTTGTGCATGTCTCTCTCAATTCATGGAGGTCTGGCAATCCACTCTTGTGCCCACAGTTGCCACCATGGAGACCTGCACAGACAGGAAATACAGATGTTTCAGTGTTATGAGTGAAATCACCTCATCAGGTTGCTATTTGATAGAGAATTCAGGATCCAGGGTGCTTATGGTAGCACTCTGAGAATCTACCACTTTCTGTCTGTATTGAATATTGAATATGGATTTAGCTCTAGGCTCCATTAAAGTGGAGGAAGGACAAATTTCCAAGCAGACAAGCCTAGCAAAGGAAACTCTCAGTAGAACATATATAACAATACGTGAGAGTATTTAACTAAACAAATGATAATTCAGAAGATGCGTTTATATAGTGAGAAAATCTATATGGTTCACATATTGGGAGGAATCTTCTAGTGGTAGATATCAAGAGAGGCTTCAAGATATCCTGATTTTATTGTCAAGGAAACTTTAGGAGTAAAATTATGGAGAAAAGAATGATGACAGTACATATCTGAAAAAGATTGACTTGCCAGTGGATGCACTGGAATGATTATTCAGTGGGAAAAACTGGAAGCAACCTTGGGGGTTATGAGCATGCTCACTCACTTTATTCGTGTCCAACACTTTGTGACCTCATGGTCCATAATCCACCATGTTCCTCTGTCCATGGGATTTTCCTAGCAAGGACAACTGGAGTGGGTTTCCATGTTCTCCTTCAGGGGATCTTCCCAACACAGGGATGGAACCCATGTGTCCTGTGTCTCTTGCATTGCAAGTGGATTTTTTAATGCTAAGCCACGAGGAGAGTGCCTTTGGGGGCTGAGGAGATGCCAAATTCTAGCCCCATTTGCTGAACTGGTAAGTAAATTGGGCATGTTTCTTAAAAAATCTGTGCCTCTTTTTTCTACTCTGTAAGGTGATAATAACATGACCTAGCTAACTTGTTGCTTTTTATGACTAATAAATAGCAAAATTAAGGTAAATTTTTTGAAACAATGCTCACGACCTAGTAAACAATCAAGAAAAATTAGCTGTTCTGGTTATATTAAACTGTTTAGGTGAAGTAGAATTGATTGTGCAGATTGTGGAATATCTGCAGAAATTTAAGTTTTGTGGTTCAAGGAAATGGGAGACCTTGAAAATTAAAAAAAAAAAAAAATTATTTGACTGCACTGGGTCTTAGTTGCAGCATATAGAATCAAGCTCCCTGATCAGGGATTGAACTTAGGCTCCTTGCCTTGGCCAGGGAAGTCCCAACTTTGAAACTTTTAAACACAGTGCAATGGAAGATATAGATAGACTGTATATATAAATCAGTCAACTAGTGATTCTCCAATCTGTTTTAAACCAATAATGTGAAAGGTATTCTGGTGTATAGGGAAGTAGAGAGGAGTTTGCCCATGAAAAATTCTTTGGGAAGACAGGACCTATGTATGGATAAAAATCTAGTGAAATGTATAAGACTACACATACAAGGCGGAGAAGGCAATAGCAAGCCACTCCAGTACTCTTGCCTAGAAAATCCCATGGATGGAGGAGCCTGGTAGGCTGCAGTCCATGGGGTCGCTGGAAGTCGGATGCGACTGAGCGACTTCACTTCACTTTTCGCTTTCACACAATGGAGAAGGAAATGGCAACCCACTCCAGTGTTCTTGCCTGGAGAATCCCAGGGACAGGGGAGCCTGTTGGGCTCCTGTCTATGGGGTCGCACAGAGTCGGACACGACTGAAGCGACTTAGCAGCAGCAGCAGCAGCACACATACAAGGAGGTGCCAAAGTTAGCATTAGCATTGTGATTAGCATTTCCAATCATTTGACCTGAAACCTTTTGTTCCTCTAGGAATAGCTGCAACCTGAGAGTTGCAGGAAGGAAGGACTGAGTTGTGAAACGTGTCACTGAGGATTGCTTATTCAAAACTGTCCTGAGTTCCTGGTAGGAAGTGACCAGGAGTCAAGTCAGTCAGGAGTCATTTATCTGGAAGATGTCTTCCCAAGAGAGGGTTTGTTTGAAAGACACAGAGAAACAGTAAGGGAGAAAGGAAGAACTGTACCTGCTCCAAATGGTGTTGAAAAGGAGGCAAGAAATGAAAGCATTTTAAAATCCACCTTCCAATAGTAAGGAAAACTTACCTAATACTTACTATGTGCCAGGCTTTCTTCCAAATATATGTGTTTCTTCACATGCATTAACTCATTTAATCTTTCTCTCTCAAAATTATAACCTTGTTAGGACTTCCCTGGTGATCCAGTGTTTAGAACTTCACAATCCCAATGCAGGGAACATTGTTGGATCCCTGGTTGGGGAACTAAGATCCCGAGTGCCACAGGATGGGACCAAAAAAAAGACTATTTCATTGAAAAACACCTCCCACTGCAGGAATGGTGGGCAGAGAGGACGTTCCAAGGACAGGTCAGGGGATAAGAAGGCTCCAATTGCTGGGTTCTAGCTTGTGGGTCAACTGGAGGTCACATGTTCTCCATGACTTTTGGCAACATCCATCCTTATTGTCTCATTCTTCTATCTGTTCTTTGCTCTCACACACCAAAATTACCTATTTATTTTCTGCTACTGTTTTTTTTCCCCATTATTCAAACATTTTTTGATGTTTTCTGATGCTCTGGCCTTGCACACACTGGTCCCTTTATTGACCTCTCTTCCCCAACTTCTCCATGTGGCCAGTGCTTCTTGTTACTTAAGATCCAGTGTTACCTCCTCTATTGAGACATCTTTGACCTTTACAGGGAGAGCTGCACCCAGTGCCCTTTGTTCTTTCCTCTCTGTCACAGCACTTAACACATGGTAGTATTTTATGTGTCACTGCTCCCGCAGAGCTTCTATCACTGACACATGTAAGTCTAGGGTTTTGAAGATTAAAAAGTGAAGCTTTATTCACTCTCGTATTTGGGTCTTGGCACATATAAAACTGCTACAGATGCTGCTTGTTTAGAAATCTGTCCATTTTGAGGTTTAGATGTGGCAACTCTTTAGCGTGGACAAAGTGATCTTACAAAGCAAGGTCCTCTATTTAACATGACTTCTCCTCTCTAGCATTAAATGTACTCAAGGAATGGTTAGTTTAATATACATATAATATTGGACAGAAATCTGCTGTCACAATTTAAATATATAATTCAACCTGTTACACACACACACACACACACACACACTCATACACATACACACACACACCCTGGATTATAAAATTTAACAAGGAAAATTGTTGAACTTGATAATGATTACCACTATTAAGAATGGAAATTTTTTTTAACCATAAAGAGCTTTGCCCATTAGCAAATGCTTCCTATAGCTCCCCACCTGCCGCATTCACTCTTCTGCCCATTCATAAGCTAGTTTATGCTCCATTTCCAAAGTGTCTCCCGCTACCCCTGCTGACCATGGAAATTGAATCAGAAATTGATATCTGGTCACTGCTGTGAAGATTATCTCTCTTCATGTACTCACAGTCTCATACAATCTCTATTCAGTTTTTGAGAGGTCAAAGTGGTCTGAAGATAGGGTTTGCAAAGAAATAGAAGAGTGAGCAGACAAATAGAGATGGGGAGCTTGCTTTCCTAGAGAAACAATCCAAGTGACTGACATTTCTCATATTAGAGTTTCTGGTCCTGAGCCCTCACATAATGCTGTTGAAATACTGACTAGCAGTTTTAAGAAATATTTTGTTGTATCTCTGTCAAGACTCCTTGTTTCTTTTTTTTAAGTAGCTCTATTTTTATTTTATTATTTACTTATTTATTTGCCCTGGCATGCAGGATCCTAATTATCTGACCAGGGATTGAACCCATTCCCCCTGCACTGGGAGCATGGAATCTTAACCACCGGATGGCCAGGGAAGTTCCAAGGCTCCTTGTTTTTGATTTTTTTTTTTTTAATTAGAATTGAATAGGCTGTCATTATTATGACACAAATATCTGACTTAATCACTTACTTCCATGTGACAGTCAATGTTGCTTTCTCAGTTTGAAATACCCATATGCCCCAAAGCTGCTAAATTTCTTCAAGGCTGAATCCAAATTCCACCTTGCCTCTGAATTTTTGCCATTCTATAGACATATTTTTTGCATTCAACTTTCAAATTATCTTACCTTTTTTGTTCATTCATTCCTTCCTTTTTCAACACAAATTGCATAGGACCTACTACATTTCCTAGTAGCTCAGCTGGTAAAGAATCCGCCTGCAATGCAGGAGGCCTGGGTTCGATCCCTTGGTTGGGAAGATCCCCTGGCGAATGAAAAGGCTACCTACTCCAGTATTCTGGCCTTGAGAATTCCATGGACTGTATATGGGGTTGCAAAGAGTTGGACATGACTGAGCGACTTTCACACTTCACTTCTGTATTGGAGTCGGTGCTAAAATAAATCCTTGTCTCCATAACGCTCACAACTTTTTGCAAGAGACTTACGACAACAAAATGAGAATAGAATGAGTAGAATAGAAGCATAAGTTTGCAGAGAGCACCATGAAAGCAAAGAAAAGAGACAGCAGAATTCTGCATTGCAGAGGGGAGGAATGGGCTTCTTTTTTAGAGAGTAGTCAGTTACTCATCATGTCTCTCCCAGACCATTGCTAGTAAGCAGAGGTGTTTAAGTATTCACTATTGTAAACAAAACCATCTCTAAATACCATCTAGTATCTAGAAGAGTATTTTTGTTAGATAAAATTCCTTGGGAAACAACTCCAAGATGGAGATTTATACAACAGATTATTGAGCAATAGTCTTGGCAACAAGACTCCAAAGGGGTAGGAAAGCACAACTGGCCAGAGGAAAAAAGCTGAGTGGTGACAGAAAATTGCAGTGGAGACCTTGCTCATCACCCAAGATCTGAAATGAGCTTCAGAGTTACACCACTTTGAGGCAAAAGAAGCAAGCCATTATATTCTTGCCTGGCCAGCCCAAGGGCCTGCAAACTTGAGCAAACTTCCTTCAACTGAGACAATTCTCAGAGTAATCAGCTATGAGTTGACAGCAGCCAATACTCACAGCAACTAGGCAGTAAGTACCTCATGCTAACGGGAGAGCCAGATGTCATAACATAGCATCTTTCACAGCACCCTGCAAATGATAGCCGATCAATAACTTTAAAAGTGCAGTTTAATGTATGAGCTTTCACTATTCTAAAATTTTATTGTTTTAATACAAGTGTGCAAGTTCTTAGTTGAACATTG
The DNA here is from genome assembly GCA_006410635.1 of Cephalophus harveyi. Taxonomy (NCBI): domain Eukaryota; kingdom Metazoa; phylum Chordata; class Mammalia; order Artiodactyla; family Bovidae; genus Cephalophus; species Cephalophus harveyi. The sequence continues at coordinate 49,590 of SJYT01080134.1, read as the reverse complement.
AATTTTTGTTATTTTTCTGAACCTTAGCTCTAAGCTCATTGGACATTTATAATTGACTTGTGGAGAGCAAAGTTCCCCAGGGTGGGGGAAAGATTCATATCCACTTCATACATCTTGCTAGTCAATGGACAAGGCCTCCCTGACTGAATCACTCAGCAATTGGAATTTTAATCAAGTCATGATCCCAAAGAAATCAGTCATGATTGAGACATCCAGTTGGCTGGCAATAAAGATAACAGTTAAGGGGAAGTGGCGTCACATGCTAAGAAGTTGGGAGTTCCTTGGAGTTAGGGCCAAGTTAGATGGGATGATATCTCTTTCAAAAATCTAAATCAAAGAGATTTTTCTTTGCTGAAGGCAATTTAATCAAAACAAAATAAGAAAAGCAGCCAATGACTTGGTTGAGAAAGAAAATATATAGTACTTTGTAATCTATGCCACATGAGCTAGCTTAATTAATTTTATTGAAATGGTCTAGGTCCTCTTCTTTTGGAAGAAAACCCAAAAGCTCTGAGTAAATGTCAACCTTGGTCAGCACAGAAGCAGATATATGTTGCACAAAGTTGGCCGAGGAAGAGCAAAGTAAGCACTGATTCTCAGTTGTCCAAATGAATATATACTGAATATGACCTCAAATCTATTTGACAAAGTTGGCTGACAGTTGATTTGGTTTCTAAACTCTGAAACTCCTGAAGAACTCCACCAGGAGAATACTCTTTTACATGAGGATGGGGCAATCTGACCCTGGGAGGTTAGACAGCTGTGTGCATTATATGTTGCAATAGGGAAAGGGGGATTTGTGGAGAAGCTAATTATGAATTATTTGGAGGAATTCTGGGTGGCTTGGCTATTTCCATCATTGCTTTAACTTCTTCTATAAATTGCAGATTTATTCCTTTCTACCTCCCTACAAGGTAGGAAAGTGAAGTCACTCAGCCGTGTCTGACCCTTTGCAACCCCATGGACTGTAGCCCCCTGGACCGGAGGCTCCTCTGTCCATGGGATTTTCCAGGCAAAGGTACTGGAGTGGGTTGCCATTTCCTTCTCCAGAGGATCTTCCTGACCCAGGGATAGAACCCAGGTCTCTTGCGTTGCAGGCAGATGCTTTACCTTCTGAGCCACTAGGGAAGCTCTTCAAGGTAGGATGATCCTTCAAAGCAGATTTGGCAAATCTGTAAGAGTTTAGGCTATTTATTCCTGGCTTCCAGAAATAACTGAATATTAGATCCTGTACTTCCCTCTTTTTTTCTTTTTCTCCCTCTTGCTCCCTCTTTAATATTCCCTCCTCTCTTATTTTTTCCTAAAATGCATAGATTGTCATGTAATTGTAAGCTAATTAGATCACAGATTTGGAAACCACATAGAGATTATTTAATTTCACTCTTGTGATGCAAAGAACCCCTCCTCAATATCTTCTAAAAGATTTGTTCAACTTCAATTTAAAGACTTACAGTGAATCATCTCATCTCATGGCATCTGGAGGCAGCCTGCCCCATGTGATCAATCTTTTACTGAGCACCTGTGATGAGTCAACTTCCCTATGATGCATCAACTTGATGTGTCAACAGTCCATGAGGTCCAAAGAGTCAGATAGAACTGAGCACGAGGCACATACTGAGGCATAATTGACTTTTTCTATCCTCTTCATAAGTCCATGTGCTCATGTACAGAGCTTTTCACTGCAATATCAGAAGAATAAACATGTTTCCATTTCAGCCCTGCTTTTTGCTATGTGATCGATAAGATACTCGAACACTCAAAGCTTCTGTTCTATTTCACTTTATAAGAGGTTATATTACTACTAATCTCATAAGTGTGAGTTGAGAATTACACAACGGTGTTCATGTAAAGTTCTTAACATATCATTAGACACAATGCAATTACTCAATGTTGTTGTTTATTCACTAAATCCCGTCTGACTTTTTTTGCAACCCCATGGACTGTAGCCTGCCAGGCTCCTCTGTCCATGGAATTTCCCAGGCAAGGATACTGGAGTGGATTGCCACTTCCTTCTCCTGAGGATCTTCCACACCCTGGGATCAAACCCACATCTCCTGCACTGCAGGCAGATTCTTTACCACTGAGCCATCGGGGAAGCTATTCTCACCATGAAATGAAGGATCTTTCTCACAAGAGAACAGTTGAGGCAAACACTACAGAGCTAGAAAAAAATTCAAATGCTGGCAATTTATTTCTTCTTTGTTCATTGCCTGTTCCCCAGACATCTCATGTTGCTGAGTCTAGCTGATACTTATACAAAGTGTATTTTAATACTGAAACACTTCAAAGATGAGTTTAGGGCAAGGACAATGGGTCATAAAATGGACCACATAGATTCATGATAGCATGTACTTTTTATGCAGTTTCAGTTAATGGGCCATAACTGTCAGACCTATTACTGTGCCTACCTATTTTTGTGCTAATACATATGTCAGGAGTTCAACCCTTGTGTAAGAACCATGAATTTATCCTGTCTGATCATTCTCTTCCTTTACTTAGCAAGTATTACATGGACATCTTCAGTGCTGGGGACGTACATTTGAAATAGACATGGTTCTTACACTCAGGATAATCATAGTTATGTCTGGAGACACACAAACAAATAGTAGCATTAAAGCACATTCCATCACCCTCATTCTTGAGTTAGATAGGGGGTGACAGAGAATTGAATTAGATTCATTTTTATGTAAAGAAAAATAAACTTGCATTTGTTCAATTCTGCAAAAAGAAATCAACAATTGAACAGGATTTTTCAATTGAACCAGAATTTATTAAACTTGCTGTTTACCTGGCACATTCTATGTTAGGGACTATAGATAATATCAAATAAACAAAATGCTTCCTGTTCTAATAGAGATCTCATTCTGAAGGGTGAAACAGGTAACAGTCTACATTATAGGAAAGCAATGATGCATAAGGAAATTTCTTCAGTGATTAGAATTTTTGAACAATCCAAAACACTTCAAATATTGCACTTTTTCTTGGAGCAAAGTTCAAAATTTTACATTGAGTTAGTAAAAATATTTATATGCAAAATCCTAAAATAGTAAAGACAGACAGGCTCTCCTCAAGTGACATCTTTCTTTTTCTTACCTTTCTTGATATTTGGGGAAGACAAGAAGACTGGTTTTATTTTTCCCTGATGCTACATTATTACATCCCAAAACATGAATATATAGAATTTTCCTCATTTTTCTCCCCAGATCAGGTCTATGGGGTAATGGCTGTTGAGACAATAAACTGAGGAGATAATGCAGAGATAATATAAAGTCACAAGGATAAAAGTAGCTGATTATGCTGTGAGGCAAAGCACACCTACAACTCAGAGAAGAAAAGGCTACAAGAATTCCTGACTACTTAGTCCTCAATATTTTTATAGAAAACCATAAAATGTCAAGATCTCTTAGGAAAGAAGCTTAAACCTTTGCTTCTGAAGCAACTCCTTAGAGACTCAGCCCAATAAAAGGGATGCCCCTGGGCCATGCTTTCTGAAAGGAAATCTTGGAAAGTATTGTTTTTGAGGCTATAAATCTACTCCTGTGTTTGCTGGCCATCCAGACCAGCTTTAATCACTTACCAAACAAAATCATTTTGTAAGACTAAGGAAAAGATATGCAGATGACACCACCCTTATGGCAGAAAGTGAAGAGGAGCTAAAGAGCCTCTTGATGAAAGTGAAAGAGGAGAGTGAAAAAGTTGGCTTAAAGCTCAACATTCAGAAAGCAAAGATCATGGCATCCGGTCCCATCACTTCATGGGAAATAGATGGGGAAACAGTGAAAACAGTGTCAGACTTTATTTTTTTGGGCTCCAAAATCACTGCAGATGGTGACTGCAGCCATGAAATTAAAATACGCTTACTCCTTGGAAGAAAAATTATGACCAACCTAGATAGCATATTCAAAAGCAGAGACATTACTTTGCCGACTAAGGTCCGTCTAGTCAAGGCTATGGTTTTTCCTGTGGTCATGTATAGATGTGAGAGTTGGACTGTGAAGAAGGCTGAGCGCCGAAGAATTGATGCTTTTGAGCTGTGGTGTTGGAGAAGACTCTTGAGAGTCGCTTGGATTGCAAGGAGATCCAACCTGTCCATTTTGAAGGAGATCAACCCTGAGATTTCTTTGGAGGGAATGATGCTGAAGCTGAAACTCCAGTACTTTGGTCACCTCATGCGAAGAGTTGACTCATTGGAAAAGACTCTGATGGTGGGAGGGATTGGGGGCAGGAGGAGACGGGGACAACTGAGGATGAAATGGCTGGATGGCATCGCAGACTCGATGGACGTGAGTCTGAGTGGACTCTGGGAGATGGTGATGGACAGGGAGGCCTGGCGTGCTGTGATTCATGGGGTTGCAAAGATCGGACACGACTGAGCGACTGAACTGAACTGAACTAACTGAACTGAAGGAAAAGATAGGCATTTGCAGAAGGACTTTTTCTTCTTCACAAAGCTCACCTTTATCTCTTACAGATCTCACCAGGATATGAGAAGAAGCTTAGCCTCTCAGAAAATCAAATACATCTCACTGGATTCTGAAAGAAGGGAATTAAGAATCAATATGATACTAAGAGATGAAAACTTCAAGCTGATTCAAAACCACCTAGGAGCCAGATTCAGCAGTAAGAAAAGCCAATCATACTCCATAGGGCCCAGATTGACATGCTTTACATTAATTGGGGAGAAATGGCTCCAAATTCTGCTCTTAGACTGGATGGCATGAGGTTCCCATTAGTGCTGAGGGAATGGGGCTTGTGAAAAAAGACAGACAGATGTGCTCTAGGGGGCAAATTTAAATACTGAGAATGGTAGCCTCGGACAGAAGAAGTTTTTACAATGACTTGTAAAGGATATTTCTTATTTCAATTGGAAAATGACTTAGAAGCACTTGGCCAATGGATAACTCTCCTCTGACTAATGCAAACCTTGCAAATTCTTCTCTTGCAGACAAGAGAGTATGAGTTGCTCTGAATCTTTTTCTATAAAATCAACTGCAAGCAAGGGTTAAGAGAGGGAAAACCACATCGCAAAGACAACCAGAGAAAGTGAGAGTGAGCACCAGAGCCACTCATTTCTTAACTAGAAAGCTATTTATTGGCAAGAACTAGTTCACCATAAACTGAGGATTAATGGCAAGACTATACAGGAAGGTCAAAAACAAGAAGAAACCTTTTTAAAAATCAAAAAGCTAGACCTCAGGAGAATTATAACTGCTTAGGACTCAATGACACTTTTATTAGCCGCTCTTTTTTGTTGTTGTTTTTGAGTCCGTTTCCTGGCTCCCCCAGTAATTCTTCTTGGACAGAGTGGGTCTGTAAGTGGTTGTTGTTGTTGTTTATTTCTTAAGTCACGACTGACTCTTTTGCAACCCCATGGAATGTAGCCCACCAGGCTCCTTCTGTCCGTGGGATTTCCCAGGCAAGAATACTGGAGTGGATTGTCCTTTCCTTCTCCAGGGGATCTTCCTGAGCCAGGGATCAAACTTGCATCTCCTATATTGGCAGACAAGTTCTTTACCACTAAGTCACCAGGAAAGTCCTCTTATAAGTGTAGTAGGCATGGAAATGAACAAAGCCTCTTTTCTAATATAATTAAAACAGAATTTAAAGTTTTCATACTGACTCTTCCTGTGAATATAGATGAAGATAGGCAGATTCTCTAACACTAAGCATTTTCAGATAAATTCTAAGTTGCTTGTGGAAAATGTCTTCACTGTATCAGTAGTTATAATTAGAGATCTTAGCATTTTATGGATTCTATAAATTTTTGTTTAATTAAATTGACATTTCCCACTTTCTTATTAAATACATAAAAATGTCTGCTTCCTTCTATTAATGCAGTGAAATGTTTAGTGAGTTTGACAGTTCATTGCATGGTATGAACTGAGAGGCACTGAAAAAGCCCTTTTGATCAAAGTTGACTCTTCCTTTCCACTTGGGAGGAAGGCTCAAGAGGAAGGGGATATATATAGATAGATAGAGAGATGGATTTAGCTGTTTCACTTGTTGTACAGCAGACTAACAAAAAATTATAAACCAATCAGTTCAGTTCAGTTCAGTCACTCAGTCATGTCTGACTCTTTGCAATCCCAAGAACGGCAACATGCCAGGTTTCCCTGTCCATCAGCAACTCCTGGAACTTGCTCAAACTCATGTCCATCGAGGTGGTGATGCCATCCAGCCATCTCATCCTCTGTCATCCCCTTCTCTTACTGCCTTCAATCTTTCCCAGCATCAGGGTCTTTTCTAATGGGTCAGCCATTCGCATCAGGTGGCCAAAGCATTGGAGTTTCAGCTTCAGCATCAGTCTCTCCTGTAAATATTCAGGACTGATTTCCTTTAGGATGGACTGGTTGGATCTCCTTGCAGTCCAAGGGACTCTCAAGAGTCTTCTCTAACACCACAGTTCAAAAGCATCAGTTCTTCAGCACTCACCTTCTTTATAGTCCAACTCTCACATCCATACATGACTACTAGAAAAATCATAGCTTTGACAAGATGGACCTTTGTTGGCAAAGTAATGGCTCTGCTTTTCAATTATGCTATCTAGGTTGGTCATAACTTTCCTTCCAAGGAGCAAGCATCTTTTAATTTCATGGCTGCAGTCGCCATCTGCAGTGATTTTGGAGCCCAAGAAAATAAAGTCTGTCACCGTTTCCATTGTTTCCCTGTCTATTTGCCATGAAGTGATGGGACCAGATGCCATGATCTTAGTTTTCTGAATGTTGAGTTTTAAGCCAACTTTTTCGCTCTCTTCTTTCACTTTCATCAAGAGGCCCTTTAGTTCCTCGTCACTGTCTGCCATAAGGGTGGTGTCATCTGCATATCTGAGGTTATTGATATTTCTCCCGGCAATTTTGATTCCAGCTTGTGCTTCATCCTGCCCGGCATTTCGCATGATGTTCTCTGCATATAAGCTAAATAAGCAGGATGACAATATACAGCCTTGATGTACTCCTTTCCCAATTTGGAACCAGTCTGTTGTTCCATGTACAGTTCTAACTATTGCTTCTTGACTTGCATACAGATTTCTCAGGAGACAGGTCAGGTGGTCTGGTATTTCCATCTCTTGAAGAATTTTCCACAGCTTGTGGTGATCCACACAGTCAATGACTTTGGCATAGTCAATAAAGCAGAAATAGATGTTTTTCTGGAATTTTCTTGCTTTTTTGATGATCCAACGGATGTTGGCAATTTGACCTCTTCCTCTGCCTTTCCTAAATCCAGCTCCAATTAAAAAAAATGTATATGACATAAAATTTGCCATGTTAGCCCATTACTGTATATAATAATGTATAGAATGAACTGTGCTGATAATATTGTGGGAAAATATGCCTTTTCCCTTCTCAGCCTCCAGGCAGAATGACTGTCTTCTTTTCTTATACTCATACAACAAGTTATTTGTTCTTTTCTTTCTTGTATATTCTATTAGGACTTTTTTGTTGTTGTTCCGGTGCTTTCAAGTCGGTTTGATCCATTAGATTTTAGGCTTCAAGAAGACAATGTTTTACTCAATTTTTTATCTTTCTCAACTGAAATTTATCCCACAATTTCCTATCAGTTCTAAGAGAAACAAAAGTTTATTAAAACCTAACTCAAAATCTTGTTGATGCAAGTCATAATATAAAGAAAGATGCCTACACAAATCTTTTCATAATCTTTGCAATGTAATGGTCTCCAAAGTGGGGGTGCCTGCATCCCAGAGATATGTGAAAATCTGAAAATCATTAAGTTGAAGGAATAAAATGTTAGATAATCTACTTAAAATAATTATAACTAATTCTTTATACTTTTCAATGGAAGGGCTTTAGTTCTTCAAATGGAATTTACTAAGCATGATTAATTCATGAAATTTAAATTCTAATAACTGGGGAGGGAAAATACATTTGTAGAAAATCAGGAATCATGGAAAGTCTGTCTCTTATACACATCTGGTCCGCAGAGTTAAATCAAAATCAACAAATTAAATTCAAAGCTATAGGCTATGTAAATATTTTCTAATTAACAGATTGGTAAGATTAATTAATTGGTTCATTGTTAAGTATTGATTAATAGGGAAAAATGGAGGGTGATAATACTTCTTAAGAGAACTTTTCTTTTTAAAGCATACTTCACAGTATTTTACTTGTTGTGATAAGCTTCTGTTAATTAATGCAGAAATATGTTTCTACTAATAGAGAAATTGTCATCTCCAAATTCAAAAGTATGTCAGGACCTGGTCAAGAATATAAAACTTACACCAATTATTTTATCAGAGAATATTTAATATGAAGAGGTAGAGAATGGCAAATGCCAAAAGAATATACTGTGATAAGAGAGATGAAGAACGAAAGATGAAGAACTAAAGGATGTAGTTCTCTACCTAGAGCTGGGGACAAATTGAAGAGGTTTTTGGGATACTGAGAATCTAGAAGCTTGCTGAAGACCCTAGAGAGCTAACTTTTAGACTCAAGACAACAGGTCAAACCATCGGTGCTGCTAGCTCTCAGAGTGTGCAGTAAGGCTGGTTCTGGGAGTTAAAAACACATCCAAAACACTGAATGTAGAGCCAAATATTTCTGCCAGGGTGAAATATCTTACCAAAATCCATCTGGAAAAAGAGAAATATGGCTTTTAGAAAATCAGACACAACATTACAAAGCAAACTATAAAAGGGATTTTGGCCAAGAAAAAATAGCTGAATAACTGGTACACATACACACACACACACACACACACACACACACACAACCTCTGAAAATACTCTCAAGATTCTGAAAAAAATATATGTATTCTATGAACAAACATGGCCAATCTCTAACTAAGCCAAATAAATTCTATCCTAATTCTTAAACTTTTCTCCTATATATTTCAAATACCTCTCCCTTAATTTAGAACTAATTCATTTATTTTTGCATCTATTTTACAATATATATTTGGTAATTTCCTAGCAGTATTTCTAAATCAAAAGATCTAGTGATACTACTGTATCACTGACGATCTTTAAATTTTTCTCTTTGCTTTAGGGACATAGTTTAATGGCTGAGGACTTTACAAATATTATCTCCAACCAATAAATTAAATGATAATTGAGACTGGTGTCTGGAATTAGATTGTGGGGGTAAAATCTAGGATCCATTGCATATTCACTGTATTTGAGCAAGTTAGAAAATTTGATTTAGCCTTTGCTTTTTCATCCAAAAATGGAGATAATAATCCTATCTACTATAGAAAGATGTTATAAAGATTACATAAACTAGTGACTGTGAAGAAGGCTGAGCGCTGAAGAATTGATGCTTTTGAACTGTGGTGTTGGAGAAGACTCTTGAGAGTCCCTTGGACTGCAAGGAGATCCAACCAGTCCATTCTGAAGGAGATCAGCCCTGGGATTTCTTTGGAGGGAATGATGCTAACGCTGAAACTCCAGTACTTTGGCCACCTCATGCGAAGAGTTGACTCATTGGAAAAGACTCTGATGCTGGGAGGGATTGGGGGCAGGAGGAGAAGGGGACGACTGAGGGTAAGATGGCTGGATGGCATCACTGACTCGATGGACGTGAGTCTGGGTAAACTACGGGAAATGGTGATGAACAGGAGGCCTGGCGTGCTGCAATTCATGAGGTCGCAAAGAGTCGGACATGACTGAGCGACTGAACTGAACTGAACTGAACTGAATGACTGTTAAGCGGTTAACACAGCACCTAGCAAATAAGGTATGTTACCTATGTTAACTTATTACTAGATTTTAATTTTTCTCTTGTCACATTGAACTAGTCAGTATTGTTCAAAGAGCTATGTACATTTGCACAAGATCTTTTCCCACTGATAAAAAAATTCTCTGGTTCCCATTATTTTCTCTAGTTAAATTCTACTCAGCTTTCCATCTTGGTTCAAGCATTCCCTGATACAGGGAGTTGTCTCAAACCCCTGCTGGAAATATTATATACTCTTTAATGCTTCAAAAACAAGTTTTTAACATCAGATTAAAGCTCTTTATGAGTTACACAAAGAAATGTGTTTACTGATTTATTTGTCAACCTTTTCCAGTGTATTATAAGGTCCTCACAGGCTGGACCATGGCTTATACAATATGGATTCCACAGGGCCTAGCACATGTTCAGAGCTCAATATACATTTGTTTATACACAAAATGCTTATCATAATGTTATTTATAAGTACAATAAGTCAAAATAAAATATAAATGATATACACAGTATGTGTGTAGAAATTAGAAAAATTGTTAAAATATGGAAACCACATTTACTGAACTAATTTATGCAGCCATTATAATTGTTTTACACCATATGTAATAATAAGACAGTGTTACAACATTATCACATGCATATAAAAGTAACAGAGCAAGAGAACAGGACAAATGTTTATACTTAAATAAAAAAATAAAAGTACAAAAAAGTGTGTGTGCTTGCCTTTGAATGTTAGTACTACAAGTGACTATTTCCTTTGTTTCCACTTAATTCATTTTCCCAATATTCCACTACGAGGATAAATTTTAAGTACTAATACTGAATGTATTTTTGGTATAATTAGTGCTTTATTTTCAAGCAATATTGAAAATGTATACAATATAAGATACAATATATAGAATTAGAGAATACAATATATACAATTCTAGAATTCCAGCTGAAAAAGCACTTTAATGTCAGCTGATTAACTTAAATAACCACCTGACCTTTGAAGTTGCTTAAAAAAAAAAAAAAAATCCAAAAGCTTGCACTCAAGGGGGATGAGTATAAATTGTGTTGTCATTTGTGAAAGGACAATCACCCCACATAGTAAATATTAGTTAATCCAGGGAATATACAAACCAAACTGAAGAAGAAAGGCTTGTTTTTCTTAGGCAGCCTGTTTGCTCTAAGTTTAGCCCATTTTCCCCTTGAATATTCTTTTAAGAGTCTATCATATCCTGATAACTTCATCCATTTGGAATCACTTCTCCAGACTCTGGGTAGAAAAGGACACAACCTGATATATTAATGCACAATTAGGGCTTTCCTGGTGGCTCAGATGGTAAAGTGTCTGCTTGCAATGCAGAGGACCTAGGTTCAATCCATGGGTCGGGAAATCCCCTGGAGAAGGAAATGGCAACCACTCCAGTACTCTTGCCTGAAAAATTCCATGGATGAATGAGCCTGGTAGGCTACAGTCCATGGGATCACAAAGAGTTGGGTACGATTGAGCAACTTCACTGGTTAACTAGACTGCAAACAAAGACTAAACTAACATTTCTCTTAGAGATATTTCCATTCAATTCAGTTCAGTTCAGTCTCTCAGTCATGTCCAAATCTTTGTGACCCCATAGACAGCAGCATGCTAGGCCTCCTTGTCTATTACCCAACTTAATTCCATCAAGTCAGTGATGTCATCCAATCATCTCATCCTTTGTCATCCCCTTCTCCTGTCTTCAATCTTTCCCAGCATCAGGGTCTTTTCTAATGAGTTAGTTATTTGCATCAGGTGGCCAAAGTATTGGAGTTTCAGCTTCAGCATCAGTCCTTCCAGTGAATATTCAGGACTGATTTCCTTTAGGATTGACTGGTTGGATCCCCTTGTAGTCCAAGGGACTCTCAAGAGTCTTCTCCAACACCACAGCTCAAAAGCATCAATTCTTTGGTGCTCAGCGTTCTTTATAGTCCAACTCTCACATCCATATGTGACTGAAAAAACCATAGCTTTGAGTAGTTGGACTTTTGCTGGTAAAGTAATGTATCTGCTTTTCAATAGACTGTCTAGGTTGGTCATAGCCTTTCTTCCAAGGAGCAGGTATCTTTTAATTTCATGGCTGCAGTTGCTATCAGCAGTGATTTTGGAGCCCCCAAAAAGAAATTCTCACTATTTCCATTGTTTCCCCATCTATTTGCCATGAAGTGATGGGACTGGATGCCATGATATTAGCTTTCTGAATGTTGAATTTTAAGCCAGCTTTTTCACTCTCCTCTTTCACTTTCATCAAGAGGCTTTTTATTCTTCTTTGCTTTCTGCCATAAGGGTGGTGTCATCTGCATATGTGAGGTTATTGATATTTCTCCCGACAATCTTGATTCCAGCTTGTGCTTCATCCAGCCTGGATTTTGCATGATATAAGCTAAATAAGCAGAGTGACAATATACAGCCTTGATATACCCCTTTCCCAATTTGGAACCAGTTTGTTGTTCCATGTCCAGTTCTAACTGTTGCTTCTTGACCTGCATACAGATTTCTCAGGAGGCGGGTCAGGTGGTCTGCTGTTTTCACCTCTTGAAGAATTTCCCACAGTTTGTTGTGATCCACAGAGTCAAAAGCTTTGACATGGTCAATAAAGCAGAAGTAGATGTTTTTCTGAAACTTTCTTGCTTTTTTGATGATCCAGTGGATGTTGGCAATTTGATCTCTGGTTCCTCTGCCTTTTCTAAATCCAGCTTGAACATCTGGAAGTTCTCAGTTCACATACTGTTTAAGTCTGGTTTGCAGAATTTTGAGATTTACTTTGCTAGCCTGTGAGATGAGTGCAATTGTGCAGTAGTTTGAGCATTCTTTGGCATTGCCTTCCTTTGGGATTGGAATGAAAACTGACTTTTCCAGTCCTGTGGCCACTGCTGTTTTCCAAATGTGCTGGCATATTGAGTGCAGCACTTGCACAGCATCATTTTTCAGGATTTGAAATAGCTCAGCTGGAATTCCATCACCTCCACTATCTTTGTTCATAGTGATGCTTCCTAAGGCCCACTTGACTTTGTATTCCAGGATGTCTGGCTTTAGGTGAGTGATCACACCATTGTGGTTATCTGGATCATGAAGATCTTTTTTTGTATAGTTCTTCTGTGTATTCTTGCCACCTCTTCTTAATATATTCTGCTTCTGTTAGATTCATGCCATTTCTGTCCCTTATTGTGCCCATTTTTACATGAAATGTTCCCTTGGCATCTCTAATTTTCTTGAAGAGGTCTCTAGTCTTTCCCATTCTATCATTTTCCTCTATTTCTTTGCATTGAGGAGTGAGGAAGGCTTTCTTATCTCTCCTTGCTATTCTTTGAAATTCTGCCTATCTTTCCTTTTCTCCTTTGCCTTTAGCTTCTCTTATGTACTTAGCTATTCGTAAGGCCTCCTCAGACAACCATTTTGCCTTTTTGAATTTCTTTTTCTTGGGGATTATCTTGATCATTGCCTCCTGTACAATGTCAGGAACCTCCGACCATAGTTCTTCAGGCACTCTATCAAATCTAATCCCTTGTATCTATTTGTCACTTCCACTGTATAATCATAAGGGATTTGATTTAGGTCATACCTGAATGGTCTAGTGGTTTTCCCTACTTTCTTCAATTTAAGTCTGAATTTGGTAATAAGGAGTTCATGATCTGAGCCACAGTCAGCTCCTGGTCTTGTATTTGCTGACTGTATAGAGCTTCTCCATCTTTGGCTGCAAAGAATATAATCAATCTGATTTTGGTGTTGACCATCTGGTGATGTCCATGTGTAGAGTCTTCTCTTGTATTGTTGGAAGAGGATGTTTGCCATGACCAGTGCATTCTCTTGGCAAAACTCTATTAGTCTTTGCCCTGCTTCATTCTGTACTCCAAGGCCAAATTTGCCTGTTACTCCAGGTGTTTCTTGACCTCCTACTTTTGCATTCCAGTCCCCTATAATGAAAAGGACATCTTTTTTGGGTGTTAGTTCTAAAAGGTCTTGTAGGTCTTCATAGAACCATTCTATTTCAGCTTCTTCAGTGTTACTGGTTGGGGCATAGACTTGGATTACTGTGATATTGAATGGTTTGCCTTGGAGACGAACAGAGATCATTCTGTCATTTTTGAGATTGCATCCAAGTACTGCATTTTGGACTCTTTGGTTGACCATGATGGCTACTCCATTTCTTCTGAGGGATTGTTTCCCACAGTAGTAGATATAATGGTCATCTGAGTTAAATTCACCCACTCCAGTCCATTTTAGTTCTCTGATTCCTAGAATGTCGACATTCACTCTTGCCATCTCCTGTTTGACCACTCCCAGTTTACCTTGATTCATGGATCTAACATTCCAGGTTTCTATGCAGTGTTGCTCTTTATAGCATTGGACTTTACTTCCATCACCAGTCACATCCACAACTCTTAAGTTCACTCCAAGTTGGCGGAGTAGAAGGACATGTGCTCATCTTCTACTATGAGGACTCCAAAATTACAGCTCACTGCAGAACAACCATCAACAGGAGAATGCTGGATCCCACCAAAAAAGATACCCTACATCCAAGGGCAAAGGAGAAGCCTCAGCAAGATGATAGAAGGGCAAAATTGCATTTAGAATCAGACCCCATACCCGCCAGAGATGCTTGGAGGGCTCAAACAAACCTTGTGCTCACCAAGACCCAGAGACCCCACAGGGACTGAGCCAGAGCTGTGTTTGAGTGTCTCCTGTGGAGGTACAGGTCAGCAGTGGACTGCTGCAGAAGCAGGGGCTCTGAGTGCAGTAGACTTGGGTGTAGCATAAGCCCTCTTGGAAGAGGTCACCATTAACCTCACCATAGAGCTGCCAGAAGTTACACAGGACTGGGGAAACAGACTCTTGGAGGGCACACACAGAACTTTGTGCACCAGGACCCAGGAGCAAGAGCAGTGACCCCACAAGAGACTGAGCGAGGTTTGCCTGTGAGTGTCCAGGAGTCTCCATCAGGGGCACGGGTTGGTGGTGGCCTGTTGCAGGGTTGGTGGCACTGAGTGTAGTAGTACGTGCATGGGATCTTTTGAAGGAGGCCACCATTGTCTTCATTACCTCCACCATAGTTTAAAGTTTAAACAGTTTAGTTGCTCAGTCATGTCTGACTCTTTGCGACCCCAGGGACTTTAGCCTACTAGGCTCCTCAGTTCAGGGGATTTTCCAGGCAAGAGTACTGGAGTGGGCTGCCATTTCCTTCTCCAATAGCAGGGAGGGAACACAGCTCCACCCATCAACAGAAAATTGGATTAAAGATTTACTGAGCATGGCTCTGCCCATCAGAACAAGATCCAGTTTCCCCCTCAGTGAGTCTCTCACATCAGAAAGCTTCGATAAGCCTCTTGTCCTTCTCCATCAGAGGGCAGACAGACTGAAAAACCAAAATCACAGAAAACTAATCAATCTGATCACATAGACCACAGACTTGTCTAACTCAATGAAACTATGAGCCATGCTGTGTAGGGCCACCCAAGACAGATGGTTCATGGTGGAGGAGAGTTCTGACAAAACGTGATCCACTGGAGAAGGGAATGGAAAACCACTTCAGTACTCTTGCTATGAGAACCTCATAAACAGTATGACATGCCTAAGGTCAAAGAAATGGAGCAGGGGTACAAACCAAGTCAGTCATGGTCAGTAGCCTGCAATATACACTCTATACATTTCTGAACAGAAGCAAGGTCCCTATAGACATAAAATCTAATAGCAAATCACTCTTTTCTCTATCTAAAAGAACAGTGAAATGAAAAACATTTTAAATACCTGATCGTTACTTAACGTATTACTACACAGAGTAGGAAATGCAAAGTAAAAAATAGTAGTTCAGATCTTTGGAATCAGACAGGACTGACCTCAAAACTCCACCCTGCTATATGCAGTTATGAAATTGAGCATATTGGTTAGCTTTCGTAAAGCTCAATTTTGAGTTGTTACTTTGTTACATAAGTTAGAAAAAGGGATAAAATTCATCACACTCTTTTATGAGGTATGACATAGAAAATTCATGTAAAATATTTAACATAATGATTTGTCACACTACAAATATTCAACAAGACTCAGAATATAAATATATGTATCCTTTTATACATGTTATAATGAATTCCTTGTAAGCTCAAAGCATCTATTATCATGATCAATATGTTTAAAGGCCAAAATTTTATGAAAATCAAGAAACTTACAGAATTCAATAATCTCACAATCTCTTTGCAGGGCAGGAATAGAAACACAGATATAGCAAATGGACATGTGGATACGGGGAGCGGGAGAAGAGGGGGTGAGATGAATTGGGAGATTGGGTTGACATATATAGATGACCATGTGCAAAATAAATAGCTCATGGGAACCTGCTATATAGCAGGGAGCTCAGCTTTGTGCTCTGTGGTGACCTAGATGGGTGAAATGGGGTGGGGGGTGGGGAAGTGGTCCAAGTGAAGTGGTCCAAGGGGGAGGGTATATATATATATATATGCATATAGCTTATTCACTTCATTGTACAGCAGAAACTAATATAACATTGTAAATAACTGTACCCCAATTAAAAAAATAGTAATCTCACAGTCTTAGACAAATACGAGATAGCGCATTTGCAATTAGGAAACAGAAGCATAATTACCTTCTTATCTTTGATTAATAAAAATTATGAAACTTTTTTTCAGCATGGGGGAATATAGTGCCCCTTATGCTTATTCAGTTTTAACATCTATGTACAGAGTTAACTCCTTTTAAATCAACCTCCTCAACAAATGTTTTTCTTGGAGATTCTTTTACCTTTTCCTTCCAATGTCATAACAATCCTCCTGCAATATTGACTTAGAGCACAGAGAGATTGCCCAGAGAGTTTGGTGAAAACCCCCACTGGAGTCTCCAAGAGAAATCGAAAAAAAAAAAACAACATTGAACGAATATGCTTCAGCAACTCTTCCATTCCCAGGAGGAAAGATTAGATGACCCAGTCCAGCTTGTTCAAGCTCTGTTTCTATGTTTCCTAAACAAAAACAAAACATTGTCTTAATTGAGAAGGGAGAAGTGCTGTTTTCTGAGAAATGTTTTCATGTGTTCCTGCCCTACGTGGTCACTCTTTAGTGACCCTGCCCACAATTTCAGCAGCACAGACAGAAGCCTTCCTTTACTTATTGGCAAAAGCTCTGCCCAATTGAGACATTGTCCAGCAGAAACTGGAGAGAAAAAGCAGGTTTTCTCATTTCTCTATTCAAGTAAGAGACACTTTGAGTCATGGACTCTTTCTTGCAAAAAGGTAAGGAAGTCTGATAGCATATCTCCTCTTCCTTCTGAACCAGTTCTGAGTATACTTTCTGGGAGAAAGACAACAGCATAATAGTGATATTAAGATTGGGGTCAAGAGGTGCCAGTGGATGGGAGAGCATTAGCTTATGAGCATCTTTTGAACTCCATAAAATTATAAAATATCATGGCTGGGAAAAAACCTCCGAAATCTTCTAGCTCTACATTTTACAATTTAAGAATCTGAAATTCCAAAGAGACTTCATAACCTCTGAGCTCATTCTTGAGGATCTAGTCCAAGCATCTCCTCCTTTCAGAAGCCACTCCTGGCTTCTCGGTAGCAGATTTTACCAATCCTCTGTAGACCACCAGTGGGACTAGTATTCACCTTTAAAATTGCCAATTGGCTTATACATTTTTTCTTTTCCAACTCTCCAAACTGAAGTGATTTACCTCGGTGATGCTTAGAGCTCCCTAGAGGGTGTGTTGATGCCTTTCATTTTGAAAAGGGGTGCAATCTATAAACCCTTGAAATCATAAGCAGAATTGTATGAACAAGTTTATATCACCTCTACAATCTTCTATAGACAGAATCCAAAGGTTTCAATAAGATTCTTAAAGGAGTGTATTATTCTTAAAGCCTAATGGACCCCCTGCAATAGACCATTAATCCCATGAAAAACTAAGTCTGTATCACATTTATCTTCTTCTTCCTTCCTAACCAAGTACTTGTTGTACAGCATGCTCTCAAGTTTTGTTTAATGAAAAAATTAAAATTTGACTTATAGTTACTTTATTAGTTGACAGTGAAAGATATGCTCTAACTTAGGTCTCATATTCCTTGTAAATGGCATTTCTGTTACTTGAATTCTTTTTCCTTAAACTCTGACCAAAGCTGACATTTAATTACAGTAATTCATTTCTACCCACCCTGTATGTTACCTCCATCATTCTTGCTGTTTATTTCCCAGGAGATCATGGAAATATCTATAAAATAGGAAGATTATATAGACACTGCTACAAATAGGACAGAATCTGGGATTTCAAGCCAAAAGAAAACTATTCAGTTTCAACCCTTTCACTTTTTAGCTTTGGCAATCTGTTTAAACCTTGTAATTATTAGCATCTTCATCTCAGACATAGTCACTCTAATTAATATTGCTTTTGCAAAAATTAATTGACATGGCTACAAAAACTAAATATATACAGATTGAAGATCTTGTTAAAAAACCAAAAAGTTATACCCTTGCCTTAACGATTTATGATGCTTCACTTTTATCTCCACTTCTTGTTATTCTAGAGTAAGCAAACTATAAAAGCATCAAGGTAGACAAAGCCTCAAATCACATGACTAGCTTTCTACTTTTAACTAACATCTTTATTCTGGTTTCTAGCAGTTTTTTTTTTTTTTCTTATAAGCAGTCAGGCATCTTCTGTTCTCTTATTTCTGCCATACAGATTTTTGCTCCTTTTACTAGGAAAGGTTTCCCAGGGCCTTAGTCTCTTTTGTCTAAACCACACATTCCTTACTATGTGATTCTTATAAAACGGCCAGCTCAAATCATATCTTTTAATTTAGACAAATCAGCTAACATCTCAGGGACACAAGTGCTCATGTGTGACAATGGGATGAAATGATTATTGATCTCTTTACTCACAGGACTTCTATCAATATCAAATGATCAAACACAAGTAAAAACACTTTGAACAGTAGAAGGTGTGATACAAATATACAGAACTTCACTGTATAACTCTATCTGTTATTATTTGGTATTAGGAACGTAACAGAAATTTTATTTCNATTATTGATCTCTTTACTCACAGGACTTCTATCAATATCAAATGATCAAACACAAGTAAAAACACTTTGAACAGTAGAAGGTGTGATACAAATATACAGAACTTCACTGTATAACTCTATCTGTTATTATTTGGTATTAGGAACATAACAGAAATTTTATTTCTTCCAATAATGGTTAAGAATGTAAACTTTGGATCTTGGGTTCATATTTGCATAACATTTATAAGATGAATGACCTTGAACAAGTCAATGCCTCATGCCTCATTTTCCTTGTGTGTAAAATGGAAAAAATAAAGACATCTACATAATAAGGTAGTGTAAGTGTTAATCACATTATAATGGGGACTTACCCAGGTAGCTCAGTGGTAAAGAATCCTCCTGCCAAAGCAGGGGAAGCAATTGAGGCAGGTTTGATCCCTGGGTCAGGAAGATCACCTGGAAGAGGAAATGTTCACCCCACTCCAGTATTCTTGCTTGAAAAACTCCATAGACAAGAGGAGCCTGGTGTGCTACAGTTTTACAAAGTAGTGGACATGACTGAGAGACTGGGCACGCATGTATGCATGATATAATATGCACACTCTGTTTAGAGTTGCACTACCAAAGTGTGGTTTGCAAATAGAGCTGGTTCACAATCTGTAACCATTCCATGAAATGTCAGGAAATCTAAATAAACACTCAGAAATTTTAAATGACTATGGCAGTCATTTTATGTCTGTTAAATCTACTAATTAAAAATGTACATGCATTTCTTTGTCTTTTATTTCATTTTTATATTATCTAATATAATTTGATTTTAAAAGTCTGATCCTTTATCACAGATACCTTAGAAAACACTGATTCAGGGCTGCTACATGGAAAGTGTTCAAACTATTACACATTACTATAATTTTTATTATTGCAAGTGAATATACAAATACCCATAGAACAATTTCTTTGTAAATGGAACATTTCACCAGTGTGGTCCCATCACTTCATGGCAGATAGAAGGGGGGAAAGTAGAAGCAGTGACAGATTTTATTTTCTTGGGCTTCAAAATCACTGGGGATGGTGATTGCAGCCATGCAATTAAAAGATGCTTGCTTCTTGGAAGGAAAGCTATGACAAACCTAGATAGTGTATTGAAAAGCAGAGATATCACTTTGCCAACAAAGTTCCATACAATCAAAGCTATGGTTTTTCCAGTAGTCGTGTATGGATGTGAGAGTTGGACCATAAAAATGGCTGAGTGCTGAGGAGTTGATGCTTTTGAATTGTGGGGTTGGAGAAGATTCTTGAGAGTCCTTAGACTGCAAGGAGATCAAACCAGTCAATCCTAAAAGAAATCAACCCTGAATATTCATTGGAAGGACTGATGCTGACGTTCTAATACTTTGACCGCCTATGCGAAGGGCCAACTCATTGGGAAAGACACTGGTGCTGGGAAAGATTGAAAGCAAAAGGAAAAGGAGGGTGGCAGAGGATGAGATGGTTAGAGAACATCACTGACACAAAGGACATGAATTTGAGCAAACTCCAAAAGGTAGTGGAGACAGAGGAGTCTACTGTACTGCAGTGTACATGATCACAAAGAATCGCACACAACTCAGTGACTGAACAACACCAGCGGTTGTAGAAGATGTAATTAAAGGAGAAATGCTCTTCTTTTTGTGTGTTGGTCACCACTAGGATGCCCACAGCAGCCTCATACACACAGGAAAAAGTAATGATACTTCCACTAAGCCTGGTTAATATTCAGTGGAGACTGATTTCTTGACTTTATCTCCCTTTTTTATCTAGTCCCTGGGAAAAGTCACAGAGTGGAAGCGATCTGTTGAATCTCATGAAGCATATGTTTTTGCGTCTGTGGATGATAACAAAGGAAACTGGAAGACAGGAAAAGATACTTTATCCAGAGACTGATTAGGGAATTTAGGAGGAGATAAGATGGTCTTCAGGTCATTCTCATTTTTGTGGAAGGAGAGTTTGATTGAAGGAGACCAAAATGTCACCCACCCATACCCTCAAAACAGTGAGCAGGAAAACAAACAAAGATCTAAATCTCAGACAAAGTGGCTCTGAGGGCCAGTGTAGAAGGCCACCCTTTCCCCTATCTGACCATTGCTCTTTTTCCTGCAAGAGCTCTTACTATTCGATCTGTCTGTGATGATTAGCAAAACTATTCAGGAAAATGCCCATTTTTTTCTTTGTTACTACTGACTCTCAATTGACCAAAAGGAAACAAACCTCCAGAGATATTAATTCTGGAGAGTTGGTCCTTTTTCTCCTCTGAGCCTTTCATTGTAAAATAGGGATGGATTGTTAGCAGAGACCTCTGCTGTGATTTCTGGAGTCTTGATTGCATTGAAACTACTGTATTGCAGGAAGACCTATATTCTAGCCACATGTGCATGCGTGTATGCTAAGATTGTTTTAGTCATTTCTGACTATTTGCAACTCTTTGAACTGTAGTCCACCAGGCTCTCTAGCCACACATACACACCCAAATGCAGCAGCTGCAATAATAATAATATATTTAATAGAAAATCTATATCAAATGTCTATTAGATCAAGTGCTCTAACATATGAACTTACTTTATTCTCAGACCAATCATATGTTAGTTGATGTTTACATCCTTATCCTACAGTTGAAGAAACAACTTTAAAAATGTTGAATAATAATAGATCCATCACCACAGAGTGAGTAATTTGAAACGTATTCTACTAGATATCAAAGTCAGAATCATTTTAACGATGTTATTATTATTTTTTCTTCATAGCCTAATGGAAACCTTGGACATAAAACTTGTTAAATGGGCATCAATAGTAAAAGTGGTATTGATAATAGCGGTGGAGTTCATGATAACAATAATAATCATTGTAAACATTTGTTGATAGCTTTATATATGCCAGATATTTAACACTTTTCCTACATTATCACATTTAACCTCATAAATTTCCAATGCAGTCAGTACTATTACCCCACCTTTTATGTATGGGAAAATGAATGCACTAACATTCATGCAGTTGGTAAATGGTGAGACCAGCGATCCAATCTGGCTGTTTTAATTACCGTCTGTATGACACATGGACTCTCAAAAATCCATTTTATCACCATCACAGTGTAAATCTCTTTCATGGCTAAGTCACACACTCATGAACAAACTTTAGGCACCTTAGAGTCATTGTTTTCCAAAATATATCATCACATTTGCCTTCATGCCTTTGCTCCTAGTTCTCTTTTCTCTTACAATTGATTGCCATCTTCTCTACACCAAATACTGCTTATTTTATATAAAGATTTATGCAGGAAGTTGTTCACTGAAGCATTAGTCTTAATGGAACTATTTATAAATGATCTAATAATTCACCAGGAAGGGATTGGAATAAACATTTCAAGTTCCACCCAAATGTTATGAAAATCCTAAATTTGTGCTTTCTAATAATATTAGAAACATACAAAAATGCTCACCATATGGTGCCTAAAAAAAGATATAAAACATCAAATTCAAATATTACACTAAAACATGAAAAGGATACAGTTGGGAGGGGCCTTTTTCATTATTACACCTGGTACACTTGCTTTTTTGCTTTCTTTCCTTGCCTTGGCAAATGATTCTTTCAAAGATTTTTGTTCCCAAGTAGAAGATTGCACCAGGGCTAACTGCCATTGTTCTAATAAAGTAAAAGTGAAGACTATCTCTGGCATTTTGAACTCTTTATACGGCTGAATCTACAGATTAAGACATGATAACTGCCTAGGACTGGGTGACTGATCCTGATTACCAAGAGGAAGTAGGTGCTGATACAAGATGCAGCATAGAGGATCACACAAGGCTGCTGCTGCTGCTGCTAAGTTGCTTCAGTCGTGTCCGACTCTGTGCGACCCCATAGATGGCAGCCCATCAGGCTTCCCCATCCCTGGGATTCTCCAGGCAAGAACACTGGAGTGGGTTGCCATTTCCTTCTCCAATGCATGAAAGTGAAAAGTGAAAGTGTAGTCGCTCAGTCGTGTCCGATCCTCAGTGACCCCACGGACTGCAGCCTTCCAGGCTCCCCCGTTCATGGGACTTTCCAGGTAAGAGTACTGGAGTGGGGTGCCATTGCCTTCTCTGCCACACAGGGCACGCAGGTGATTTGCAGTGATACCTATCATAATGATTTGGTGGAAACTGTCTTGATGCAGTAGAAATATGACCTCTCAAGATTTGCATCTTTTAGAAGTAAAGTTTAGGGTCAACCTCTAGGTAAGAAACTTTGGCTAGTTGATGGACTGTAAGAGGGGAAATGAGATGAAATTATTGATGGGAGAAGGAAGCTATAATTATCCATTTACTACTTTTTTATTTGAAGTCTTTAATGACCTCATATTGCCCTTCCCATTTAAATTTTATGGATTTGTATGTTTACCTTTGTTAGTTCAGTATATCAACAAACAAGCAAGGACTTACATTTAAGCAGAATTGGGTGAAGCTGAATCCTGGCTCTATTATATGTTGGGCAGGCAGTGTAACTTCTTAGAACCCCATTTCTTCATCTGCACAATGGGTTAAGTGATATCATTAAAAATGAGTAATTTTAAAGTTTAAATGATTTAACAAATAGAAAGCATTTTTTCATACTGTTCTCATCCAGGCCATCTTCCTTCTTCCTGTCCAATCTTGTGATTCTGTAAGAGCTCTTATAAATTACCTCTCTTATCTCAACAATGATCACCCAATCCTATTTTAAAGGGAAAAGCTTGCCATTCATATTATCCTCTCAGAATATTTTTTTATACATGTCAAAACTTTGAACCCATCCACTCTCCGATTCTTATCATGGACACTTCATTAAAAGCAACATTTTCCTTCTTCATTCTTTTCCTATTTTTTGCTTGTTTTACTTTCTTTCTCATTTCCCTTCTATTTCTTCTAACACCTAAAAGTAGAAAATGTGGAGAAAATTTTTATTTAGGTTTCCATCTATTGAAATTCTTATTAAATATTGTTTTAGTGTCCTTTGCCAACAGGACTAATTCTAACAAAAGTTCATGCAAGATTCAATAATTCATTAATATTATTATTGAAAGTGAAAGTGAAGTCAGTCAGTCGTGTCCGACTCCTTGCAACCCCATGGGCTGTAGCTTACCAGGATCCTCAGTCCATGAAATTTTCCAGGCAAGAGTACTGGAGCGGGTCGCCATTTCCTTTTCCAGGGGATCTTCCCAACCCAGGGATTGAACCCAGGTCTCCTGCATTGCAGGCAGATGCTTTACCATCTGAGCCACTATAACAATACTGTTATTACTATTATTTAAAAGATGGTGATAGTAGCAGATTATTTTAATTTGTTCTATTGCTAACGTCCAATAATTGTAGAGAGAAATTATTTTGAATAACAATTTGGTACAGAGTGTATGTATTGTCTCTGTTGAATTTCAGTACCACAATATTTATGACAGACTTATGTCAGTACAATTACTTCATGCTACCCACCTGAAATCATAATTCTTCAAGCCCAGGTATATTATTCCAACAGTCGGTGGCCCATGGACGCGTGTACACACTCAATACCAAAAATAAAAAAAGAGATATAAAGTGATTGATAAAATCTCCTATTAGGTAAGAATCTGTTTTATAGAAACAAGAAATGACTGGTTTTGGATTTTTTTGGCCAAGCCATGCCACATGTGAGATCTTACTTCCCTGATCAGGGATTGAACCTATGCCCCCTGCCATGGGACCCCATGTCTTAATTAGACTGGACCACCAAGAAAGTCCCAAAAGTAACTGCTTTCTAAGGTATGAAAATTTTGGCAAGACTAACAAGGACAATAATTAATATAAAATTAGCCTGAGATTGAATGACATTTTATAACTTTGAAGTGTTCTTGTATATGTAGTTTCACTTTATCCTTAGAGCTATCCAACATTTCTGCTTTTGTTGGCGATGCTGATGTCATCTGTCACCATCCCACAAAGGAGGAAACTGACAATTAAGAAATACAATGATCTTGCCTAAGATCATAAACCCTAAAATGACAGACTCAATGAAAACAAAGTCTTTCAAATCTCCTCACACCTTTTGCTTTGACTCTCATCATTGTATTTATTCATCATTGTTCATTTCAGATTTGTTTACAGCATTTCAGCACCTTGAGGTTCTTTATTTTTGCTTTTTATGACCATCAACACAGATGCTTTCCCGCCTTGCCACAGTAAGATCTGCTCATAGGTTCTGGCCACAGCCCTAAGCACAGGCAAGTTCAAGTCCCCGATCTGCTGATTGACTGGTTACATAAACTTGGCTATGTCACTTACTGTAACTGACACTCAATTCATTATTTCTTCCTCTGTCAAAAAGGGAATAATGGTATCTCTTCCAGATTTATCCCAGAGGCTATATTTTTGACAGAATGCCAAAGTAAAGAAAGGTAAGGTAAGTGAAAAATATAAACGGACAAATGTGATGCTATTCCCTCTGCTGGGAATACATAAAGGCTACTAAGTGAAAGATATCCATCTGAAAAGGCTATATACTGTATGATTCCAAGTATATGATGATCTGGAAAACAACCAAACTATACAGACAGTAAAAAGGTCCGTGCTAGTCAAGGGTTTGAGGGAATGGAGGAGTAAAATGGAGCACATGGGGATTTTTAAGACAGTGAAACCATCCTATGATAGTAATATGGCAGTGGTGGACATATGTCACTATATACTTGTCATAACCTGTAGACAGTAAAACACTTCATATTATCCCTAATGTAATCTACATGCAATGAGTGCTAATGATGTGTCAGTGTAAGTTCATGAACTGTGATAGAGGTTCCATTCTGACACAGAACACGGATGCTGAAGGAGGCTCTATGTGTGTGGGGACAAAGAATATATGGGAACTCACTGTACTTTCTGCCCAACTTTGCTGTAACTCTACAACTGCTTATAAATGAAGTTATTCATTTAAAGAATGAAAAATAATCCATCACTATACATATAACAATTTAAAAACTGAAAAAAGATATTGGGAAAACTTCATTGTAATACATTTGACAATTTAGATTAAAACTCACTCAAGCAAACAGGGAGAGAAATAGAAAAATATGAACAAAATTGTTGAATTCTTAATTGAAAACATAAAACATTTCCATAAATAAATCTAAAGAGTCAAATATATTCACTAGTGAATTCTCCTAAACATTTAAGGGGCAAAACAAAAACAAACAAACAAACAAACAAAAAACCCACCAATCTTAAAAAAAAAAGGCAAAAAACAACTCTTCTAGAGGACAGAAAAGTAAGAAACATTTGTAAACTTGTTTTATGAGCCCAACATGACCTTAACAGAAAACTTGACAAAAACCATGCAAAAAAGAGAAAGAAATTATTGGCCAATATCTCATGAGTATGCTGAGTCACATTGTTGGCAGAAACCAACACAACACTATAGAGTAATTATCTTCAAAAAATAGATAAAAATAACAAAGAAATCTAAAAGATGAATTGTGGGAAGACATGCACCAATATACACATACACATGTGCTCGTGCACACATGCATAATCACTGATCATAAAGTAAAACATTAGATTTAATTAAAATAGCAAATTTTGCTCATTGAAAAAAACACTATGAAGAGAGCTAAAATGTAAGCTGCAGAATGGAGGAGGCTCTTTGTAATCATATATCTGACAAAGAAATTATATCCAGAATATGTAAATAATTGTTATAAATTAATGGAACAAATGTAATTGTACAATACATATAGACATGGGTCAAAGGACATAAGTAAGCATTTTATAAACAAAGTTATCCTAAATAAAGCATATCTTATCATTATTTATCATCAAGAAAATGTAAATTAAAACTATGCTAAGCTACCCCTATGAACCCACTTGAAAAACTAAAGCCTAAAAATTCTGACAGTCACCTGTTGAAGAAATAAGGCAGCCGGATCTTTCACACAATGTTGATGGTAGTTCAGATTGGTAAAATCACTTTGGAAACTGTAAGTTATTAATAATACCAATAAAGTTGAGTTTATGCACACACAATGGCTTGGCAATTTCAGCCTTTGCTAAACATGTAACAGAATGCATACATATTGTACCAAAAGGCATGTACACAGATGTTCAGAGCAGATTTATTCATAATTGCCAAAGCTGAAAATAGCCAGAATGTCCATCAACATTACTAAATTGTTACATATTTATACAAAAAGATCATTTAGCAATGAAAAGAATAAGGCTATCCAAAGAAACAAAATGAATAAAATCTGTTATCATAGTAATGAGCAAAAAATAAAAACAAGCAAAATAAAAGATGGATACAAAGGAGTTCATATTGTACAATTCTACTCATATGAACAGGTGAAAAAATTTTAAGGTGAGAGAAATCAGGAAAGTAATTACTTTGAGAAGTTGCTCTGGGGCAGGGGGAGCTGGTTGTTTCTAAAGTATAAATAATGCTCTATGTGTTTATCATAGAGGTGGTTGCATACTTTTCACCACTTTATTTAAATTTTTAACTTATATACTTAACAATTGTACCTTTTCATCTATTAAATGTTAAAAAAAAAAGGTAAAAATATTTTGAAGTATTTCCCAAACTTGTTTTATATATGCTTCAGTGAGTATTAGAAGATGTACCTAATGCTTTTTCAGTTTTTCACTGAACATTGACTTTGTCCAGTGCATTATACCAGATACTGTTGTAATAGAAGTTCACACTTGGCTTCTATCCTTCCTTGTCCAGTTGAGTGTTCAATATAGAGACAGGATGAGATGTGAGCACAGAAACCACTAGGCAGAAAGTCATGTGAACCATGATGGACCACAGAGTGGACCACCAAAAGTCTTCAAGGAAGAGATGACATTTGATTTGGACTTTAAAGTATCAGTAGGATTTCAACCAGAGTAGATAAGAAGTGGTTTCTGTGCAGGTGGAAAACGTGTCCAAAAGCTATGCAAGTGTGAAAATATAAGGTGTGTTTGTATGTGTGTGTGATCTACATGAAAATACAAAGTAAGGAATATGGCTGATGTGAAAACTGTGAGTGACATCTCCAATTCCAGTAACTGAATTAATTGTCACTGAAACACATCAATAAATTGAGAAGCAAGAGTTCAAAATCTATTGAATAGTCTTTATTCATATAGTGCAGACTTTGGTTTCTGAAAATGCACTTTCAGGGTTTGGGGAATCAGGAGATGCATGCCATTGGCCAGAGAGTTTTAAGAGGACCCAGGCTGGCAATCTTGGGACGTGCTTCTAATCTAAGAACCCATAGGATGATTTTGCTGCAATGTAGAATTTGTATCAAGGAGAAGCAGGCAATGGAACTTAAAGAGCAGCTTAAAATTAGTTTGTGGAGGGTCTAGAGGTCTAGATTATAGATTTAGTATTATACTTTTATCAGGAGTCTTTGATGGCTTTTGAGCAAGAAGAACAAATCATAGAAAAAGCAGTATTTGAGGCCTAGTATTGAACGGGAGAATTAGAGCTGTTCTAACAGCTCAGAAAATAAGGTGGGGGGCACAATTATATGTGATTTCCGTGTACCTTTCATCAATAACACAGAGACAAGGAGGTAAATAACCAAGGTGACAATGCCCAAAACTTGAATGTGCAGGGAGTAGATTCTGCAGCTTGTAGAACCAAGCCTGATCTCAGCTCCAGTCTTCTTGGGATTCTCAGGTTTGATGATGAATGAAAAACTCTGCTAACAGGCCACATCTGTGCAACATTCAAGCACATGGCTGGCGTCCGGCAACGGGGTGCCTGCCAGTGTTTTCCTAGAAATAGGCTACACTTCAGGTGACTTTCTCTGCTCACATTATGACTTACAGTGGTTACTAATGTAGTATAGGGGGTAGGGCAGGGAACAGGAATGGGAGAGGGAGAGAGAGATTGTTGCTTTAAGGAAAGTTTCTTTACAACTTCACTTGATTTTATGACTGCAGCGTTTCTTAAAAATGATTTCATGAATTGTACTTTGGGCCATCTTCCTGATTGTGTTTTACAGAGTCTTGAAAGATGCTTTTTTGCTCTCTCCACAGTATGAGCCCTGGGCAATGGTCCAAAGTTGTTTTAAATCTCGGCTGAAAGTTCTGGCTCTTTCCATGTGAACATATGCCAAAAGGAAGTCTAATAACTTATCAAGTTGAGGCACCTAGGGGAGGTCCAGAAGCAGAAATTTTTGAGGAGTTTAGGGAGCAAGTTTATTAACTCTTGACCTGATGGTAGCCCTTTTTGAGCTACTATTTATATTTTGTTAATTGATTATTTAACTCTTTTAAAAGACAATCAGCCTGGAAGTCCTGAGACCAAGATTTATTCACCTAAACTTTTTTTCTTTTTTAATTGGAGTATAGTTGCTTTATAGTACTCTGTCAATTTCTGCTGTATGGCACAGTGAATCAACCATGTGTATACATCTCAAAGCTTTTTAATTAATTGTGCCATTGATCAAGTCCAATGATCACTCTACACTTCAGTTTTTTCCCCTGTAAAAGATAGTGTGGGTCTGAAATACCTTATAAATAAGTTTTCAAAGTGAAAACCACAAAATGTTCTGTGAAAGAGAACAAAATAAGTTCATATCAGAAAATTATCCAGCATCTTTTTTTTTTTTTTTTTTGGCCAAGTGGCATTTGGGATCTTAGTTCCCTGACCAGGGATTGAACCCATGCTCTCTGCAGTGTAAGTGTGGAGTCTCAATCACTGGACTGCAAGGGAATTCCCCAGCACCTGTTATGTACTGTGCTAACTGCAAGGAACTGAGTTGTTTGGGACATGATTTTTAGTTTCCAAGACACAAAGACATGGTTTGCAAAGCAGAGTATGGCAAATTCTGCATAAATGGATGTAGTGGCTATTGTGTGTGCCACTCACACTTTTACCCATCCTCTCCCTCCTTTTCAGGCGGAAACCTCATTCTGCCTACAGTTCACAGCTAAACATGGCTGTCTGCTACTGTCTGTGGTTCTTGCTCCAGGTCCTCAAAGCCAATGACTGGTGGAGAGAGGGATGCTAGGGCTCTGGCCTTCTTTCAATAATTCAAAACGATCTGAAGAGTCCTCATAGCACCAGAGCTCCCCGTGGGTTTGGCTGTGGTCCTTGCAGAGACAGTATTGCAGCCCAACTCTACTTCTTTCACTTCCCCAGGCCTCTTGACCCCCTAGAGAACTACCCAATAAAATTCCTTTCTGTGTGTCTCCATCTCAAAGTCTGCTTACCAGGGAAAATGACCAGTGGTAATTAAGCAGGAAAAGAAGTGCTATGGGAATTCACAGAAGGAAGATAGCAAATCCTGCTTTGGGAAGATGAGACAGGACGAGCTGCTTGTTGAAGATGGAGTGTAAGATGTGTTGTGATGCATGTGGAGAGTTTAACTGAAAGAGAATGTGAAAGAGGAAGTACAAAAAGAAATATTTATTATTAGTCTTTCTTTGGTATCTGTGGGGTATTGATACCATGGGGGATACCAATATCTTCAGACGCTCGAAGCCCTTATGTATAACAGCATCGTACAGTGAATAGAGACAGCCCTTGGTATTCACAGGTTTTGCATCCGTGGATTAACAAACCATGGATAAAAATTTTGTTTGTGGAGGGCTAACAGTATTGTTAAGAAGCAAGAGCATATTTGAAGGCTCAGTGATGAGAAATGAGATATGTGAATCTGAAAAGTTCAGGAGCCTACATAAAAATACCTATTCACAGTACATGGGAAGATTAGGATAGAAAGGAGTGCATATGATGTGTGTGTGTGTGTGCGTATGTGTGAGTGTGTGTGTATGTGTGTGTGTGTATATATGCTTGGTTGCTAATCCCAATTCAACAAGATGTGTACCCTCAGTGAATTTGCATCCAAGAGGCAGGTGAGTGATTTAAAAGGAGAAATGAGATATCATTAACTTTAGGGTCAATACCAGAGTTAGAGTCTGTTTCAGAATTGTCATTATCTGCACATTATTTTTTTCCCTCAGATTCTGTGCATACTGAATCTGCCAAATCACTTTTTGTTTTTTTCCTACCAGGAAGATTTTATTTACTCCAACTAGTTACAGAGCATTTGCCTTCCTTGCTGCTTTGAGCTAAAGCCGTGGGCCCTTAAATCTTTTGCATGACATGCAGGTCTTCTCTTCTGCGAATGACTGCCACAGACAGGCACTGATTCTAACCTATTCTGTGAACAGATTCCTGTTCCTCTGCTCTGTTTCCACAGTCTTCATCCAGGCGTCAGGAAAAGCCTATGGGCATCCACCATGCCAACACACCAGCACAGCCTGGACTTTAGTGAGGCCCCAACAGACTGCAGTCAGCCGCTCAACTTGCTTCAGCAGAACAGGGACAAATTCCCTTTCTCAATTCCCCACCCTAATCCTTCATAGTTCTTCTAGTACAGACTTGTACCATGCTCATTCCAGGCTGAAACAGAAATCTGAAGGCAGACCATTTTCCCAACTTCCCACACTGCCTGTTTTATGTATGGAGGACAAGAGAGAGAGGGGGAGGAGTTTAAGGAAATTGTGTCTTTAACATATTTTAAGGTGGCTCAGTGGGTAAAGAATATGCCTGCAATATAGGAGATGCAGATTTAATCCCTAGGTTGGGAAGATCCCCTGGAGAAGGAAATGGCAGCCCATTCACAGTATTCTTGCCTGCAGAAGTCTATGGACAGAGAAGCCTGATGGGCCACAGTCTATGGGGTCCAAAGAGTCAGACATGACTGGGAGAGGAAATGAGCAAACTTACTTTAGGCATGGCTTTCAACCATGTACAGTGGGAATTCTGGATTCAGGTCAGCATTTGAATTTCTGTTATAGGTTCTTTGTGTTCTATTTTCTTTCATATTTGTCACACATAGTTTCTAGTCAACAGGAGTAAATTGCTTGTTGTGTGCCCCTTCTGAGTCTCTAAGGCCATATTAAGGAAATGTTTATACTAGGGAAATACTTATACTAAGTTTCTGCTCAGACTTTGGTCTCATCTCTTATCCTCCACCCAGCTACTACTGTCGAAATAGCTGGTACAAGTCATAAAATCAAGAATCAGAAGGCATAGGGTCTTGACTGGTTCTACGTGTAAGAGTTAGTTGACTCTGGCAAGTAAGTGACTCTCCCTGAGCCTTGGTTCACTCATCTGAAAATGGAAATAACTTTGAATGAGATTACACAGTTCTGTGAATTTCAAAAATATAACAGGCATAGGAAGTGAAATCAAGATTTCACAATTTTACATCAGACTGACTTGACCAGAACTTCACAACCTTGGACGTCCATCAGTGAATATCTTTCCAACTCTGCTTTACGTAGAAGAATAAAATAAATCTCATAATTCATTATTGCTATATTTTATATGACTTCCTGGCAAACATACAATGGTTTATCTAGTGAGGTAATTATGTTTTAGTCAATGGCTAGGGCCCAAAACAAATATCTTTATTGCCTTTTTGAGATAATTCTTGTAAAAGGCTAATGTTAATGCCATGAGGGATGTCTTTCTATTCAAAGAGGGGGAAAAGAAGAGCCTCTTGATTCTTACTATCTTCCAGATTCCATACTGGGGAGTACTTACCCCCTTGGTAGAGTAAACTTTGCCCCAGCTCTAAGAGATCAGCCTTTCTTTAGTGTATGGAACCGGAGATGTGTATCTCTCTCTAATTGTCTATCTTACTACAGCTTATCCTCTGATTTGTATACCAATTTTTGTGTCTGAACATCTTTATTTTAGGACAGCACTGGAAGAGAAGATAACTCTAGAGAGGAAATGCCAAAGAGTGCTGTGGACATAATTACAGTGTCTTTAATCTCCAGCATAACATCTTCCGTCTGGATCTATCGCTATTTTATAGGCCTTGGTCATCTTCCACATGGCAGATGTAGCTTCCTGGAAAACTCTTTCCTGAATATTCAAATGCCTCATTATTTTTCTCTTTTCCCACTGTGGCCTCTGAATAGATTGATATCTTAGAGCAAGTTTTCTATTTGAAGACTACCTCTTTCCAGAACGTTGATGACACAAATGACTTTCCCATTCAGGAAGTTACCTGCATTGTCAAAGTGATGTGGCCTCCGGAGTGTGAACATTTCTGAATATAAGCAATAAACTCACAGTAATCCCAGTTATCCTAAGAAATGTCCTCATTGAACAAGTAATGGGTTGTTCTTGGATGGCAAGAGAGCTGGGAAATTCAGTAGCTCTGATTTAGTAATCAAGTTAATCTTTTGTGCATCTATTGTGTTTTAAGTATTCAAATACTTTTGTTTCTGTAATCAGCATGAACCCTACCAAATGGTCAATTAGATCATGTAATCTCATTTTATTGATGAATAATGTGAGGCTCATAGAGCTTCAAAAACCTTTTATAGCCAAAGTGTGCACACAGTCTTCTGTCATTGGATTCTAGACACCATCTTAAATTGTGTCTTGATTCCAAGATCAAGTTATTCCTATAGAGTGTATTCTTTTCCCAGTTTGAGAGCTCATCAAAGCTTAGAGGCAAGAAAAAATAACTCCAAGCTGAAAATAGACAACAAAAAATCTCAAAGCATGAATAAAATAAGATTTTATTCATTATATTAATAACATCCTTCAAAATCTTTGTCCAATGAGAATTGAATAAGCATTCTGTTATAACATATATCCATGGTCAAATGATTTTAGGATCTCAAGCTGGTCATGTATAGATATCAGGATAATTGAATCCTTAGATGTCCTAGTAAGACTTATATTCTATACTAATTAAAAATTTAGAAGTCCTTTGGTCTGGGACTTGTCAGCAATTCTCTTTAAAGAATAAATTGTTTGTACCTTGTTCTTCCCACTACTGTTAATGGTCCTTTTTATATTTTAAAAACAAAAGATGTTGAACTTAAGGCAAATATTTTATGTTTCATTGGGTAACATGGGAAACTGTTAGTTTGAAGTTTGCTCTGTCTTTAACCAGTATCATTTAGCAGATCTGAAGGTATACTTATCTGTGCTGAATAAAAATACTCTAAGTCCTTAAAAAAGCCCCCCAAAAGAATATCATAGTGCAAACCTATAAGATTCCAGATCAAAGTCATGCTTTCTATAGTAGGAAGCAATTCTCTATTTGAAATACGTCTCCTGATGTGCTAGTAGAGATTCAGCACCTAACCATGGACGTGTAAATGACTAAGTGATGTTAAGGGCTGTTGGATCCATAAGTCTTAACACTGAGTCTGCACAGCTACAAATCCATCATGCCATGCAAGTAACATATTTGAGGTAAGACTTGAATAATTCTGAAAATCATCAATAAATGCCTAAGTAGGTGGTGTAGATGTCCATGCCATGTTAATCCACTCATCAGTATGGTGACTATAAAAGTGCCCAACCAGTCAGCAGCAGAGACTGACAGCATTCCTCAAAGGGAGCAGCCAGGAATAGAATGTATTTAAAGTGAGGAGCTGTTTATCTTTAGAGAATTCAATTCATACTTCACGCATAGGTTCTGCTCTGCCAGAAATACCACCTCTGTTAAAAGACTTGCAAAATGCCTCACTTACCAATATGTTCTCATACATAACACTGCTTTGGCAATATGTGGCAGGTTTTTAAATTTTTTTTTTAGCAAGGAAATTCACTTCTGGGCCCAAGACCGTGTTGCCACTCACACAGAAGCAACTTGCTTCATGGAATCATAAAATGGGTTGAGGCCCAGTTGGGAGGCAACCGGCTGGCTTAGAGCACTTTCCTTCAGGATGTGGTAAATGCCAAAGGACTGCCTGAGGGTGAGGAGAATCCAGAATGAATAGTGGAGGAGGCACTAAATAAATGCCAAACGCTACATTAAAACTATCTCAGTAGCAGGCACTAGAGTTTTGTTTTTTGAGGTTTTTAAAATCCACTTTGACTTCCAAGACATGACAACAGTATAACATACTGAAGGAGATTATGTATCTAATTTCATGGGTGATTGTCTTTTGGGTGATGGAGTGATAGTTATTGTCACCCTTTCTGAAAATAAAGCATGGATAAATGTAAGGACATCTGATATTGTAACAGAGGAGCCAGATGTTTTGGAAGGTGTGAGATGTTGTACCCTAAGGAGACAGCTGTGTTTGCTCCATCTCTGATACCCCTGACTGCTTCATTTTGACCATACATCATCTACTCTGAAACCATGATTGCGTGTACCAGCACCCTATCTGAGCTTCCTGAATTAGTTGGGCAGAGTCTAAACTGGAGCTCAGGTTGAGCTCTGTTCATGCCAAGTGCCTCCCTTCTTTGGAGTTAGATGAAATGGGGCAATAGGGAAAGTGGGATTGGCCCTATTGAGTGGTCATCTAGGGGTCAGATGATGTGAACTGGAGGTCTGAGGGAATCCCATCTCCATGGCATAAACCTTAGCCAATATTAAGCCAAAGCTAGAAGGGACCCAGACAGTCTTCTCCCTGCCATGAACTACTCTGAAGTGCAGTTTTCTGTGTAGCACCCCCAGAGAAAGTACTGTGTGCTAGAAAATAAACCTCATAGCATCCAGTGGTTTCTCTTTGAGGCTTACACTAAGGAAGCAGACGACAGTTTATCTCAATGAATTATTCTCACCTCTTCTTTTTTCACTTCTATTTTTTAACAGCTATAAATTGAACTTGGGTCCTGCTCCCACATGTTGCATCGGTGCTTTTATCCTTTTTCCCTGAGCTTTACTATTAGGGAACCCAGGTTTAGCACATGCATTATTTACTGATTCCATGGTAGGTAGTACAATAATGGACACATTGTACTGCTTTAATAAATTTGGAAATACTAAGTTAAATTGAATCCTTGACGTATCAACAGGGTGTTGACATTTGCCATTTGTTTCTTAATGTGAGATGAAAGATTAGCATTCATAATAAGAGAGGAAGTATCTGGAAGCAAGTTCCTCTTCCTGCACTTTGAAATCACAGTCCTGAGATCAGATTCTTTTCATGTAACCACAATTTAGGATCATTCTGGATAGACATGAGTAGTTAGGGGTTTATTTCCCCACTCTTCTCTGGGAAAAAATAAGACTCAATCAAATAATTGACTTTTCTATAAAATTCCTCACACACACACACAAAAAATCCTTTTTCCCTAAGCCAATCCTGAAAAGTCTCGTTGTCAAAAAGTCTCTCGTACTTTGAAATCACAGTCCTGAGATCAGATTCTTTTCATGTAACCACAATTTAGGATCATTCTGGATAGACATGAGTAGTTCGGGGTTTATTTCCCCAGCCCTTCTCTGGGAAAAAATAAGACTCAATCAAATAATTGACTTTTCTATAAAATTCCTCACACACACACAAAAAAAATCCTTTTTCCCTAAGCCAATCCTGAAAAGTCTCGTTGTCACATCTCTCCATTTATTGTGATCTACTTCAGATTCCAGAGTATTCTTTTTAAAAGAGTTCTATAACTTACTTACAAAACAGAGACTCACAGACTTGGAAGACGAACTTATGGTTGCTGATGGGAAGGGATGGTTAGGGAGTTTGGGATGATCATGAACACACTGCTGTGTTTACAATGGATGACCAAAAAGGTTCTACTGCATAGCACATGGAACTCTGCTCAATGTTATGTGGCAGCCTGGATGGAAGTGGGGTTTGGGGGGAGAACGGATACATGTATACGTATGGCTGAGTCCCTTTGCTAGTCACCTGAAACTATCACAACATTGTTAATCGGCTATAGCCCAATACAAAATAAAACTTCAAAAGAAAAAATTTAAAAAGGTTCTGTATATCATACAGATTTAGATATAGGAAAATATAGATAAATACATAGCTACATAGACATACAGCCACACACACATATACCAGCCTATACACATCTCATTGTGAGATCTTGTATGACCTTTTATGTGCAAGTCAATTTTCCCATCTAATTAAGGGGCAGAGTGACAGCTTGAGGCTATGCTGTGTTCAATCCACCACAAAGGGTGTGTATGAGAAAGAATCTGACAG
Source organism: Cephalophus harveyi (assembly GCA_006410635.1). Lineage (NCBI taxonomy): Eukaryota > Metazoa > Chordata > Mammalia > Artiodactyla > Bovidae > Cephalophus > Cephalophus harveyi. Next base: position 12,945 of record SJYT01080134.1, on the reverse strand, counting down.
ATATGCATGCTTAGGTGGAGATTTGTTATCTCACGCTGAATTTTCTTCTCTATTAGCAGTATGGGTGGCTTGCCAAGACAAGAAAGTGGGTATCTGATATCTTTTTTTTCTTAAATGAGATCCTTATCATAAATATGACACAGTGAGCTCCTAAAATCAGAGTGAAATATGACATAATGTTCTATATCACTGTAATGATTCTACATTTTTATCACTACACTTATGATCAGCTCTAATGGAAAACTCATGGATGTCATCAGTCCTTTTGTCCTTCTTGACAATTTGATAATCCCTTCTTAAAGGATTTAGCCATCTTGGATCTCTAGTGGCTGTCTAGAACACAGATACATTGCACAGCGTGACTTGTTGCTGATTAGCTGGATCATCTTTCTGCATTTCACTTAATCTATGAAATAATCTGTAAGGAATCCCTATCAGCTTTAGAACTCTAAACTTGATCTGTGATTTATTTCATATCCATAATGAGACTTGCTGTCTCGTTTCATAAGACTTTTGGAGTCATAAAATATGACTTCAGGCTCAACTTTACTCACAATTGTGACAGTTCACTAAAATGATATGCTGATGGAGTCCTGCTACTCAAAGTGTGGTCCATAGACTGGGCACGCCAGCATCACGTGGGAGCTTGTTAGAAATGAAGATTCTCATCACTTAGTCTAGATCTACTATAGTACAAGTCTACGTTTTACCCAGATCCTCAAATGATTCAGCAACACATTAAAACCTGAATTAGATGACTGCCACTAGAGAGATCTTCCAGGGCCAACGGCAAGGTTTACTGCAAGTTACCTCCTTCTTAGTAATACTGTTAACTCACAGGTGCTAAACTGAATACTTATATTATATGAGCTGCTTGGCAGGAAGGAGGTGGAACTTTCCAACTGTAATTGTCAATGGATAAGTTGTGTCTACTGCTGCCAATAACTCGTATGATCTCTCTTTCCATAACTTATTTCATAACCTCACATTTTTTGTGTCTGTTGGAGAGATTGGCCACTTTGGGTCAGCATTTTAACTATCCGTCAGCCTTCCCATATGTACCGTATCTGTTTTGTTGTCACTGTAAGTTTCCTTATACAGTTTTCAAAGGTAACTTCACAAGGAAATGTAGTCAATATATTGAGATACATCAATATTTTCTTTGCAAGCTGTTATAAATTAACATTTACAACCAATAAATTATCTGTTGTGACTATACCAGAGAGCAGATTTTTCTCAGCTCTGAATTGCAGAATCTTTTCAAATTACCTTGAGAAGAGAAGAGTGCTGGATGAATATAACTCAGGAATGTTGGTTTTTTCCTTGGGAGTATTTGATAAGTGACCTCTTCAAATCAAGCACTATATTTTATTTCTTCCACCATACATCAGCCAAGATTAGATTTCTGAAAATTCAACTTATTAAAAGCTAATAGACTCTAGATGTCAGGTTTTACATTAAGGCTTAACAGATAGATTTCTGTTTACATGTTTTTGTTTTTGCAATTCAGTTTCAAATATATTTCCTTCAGGTTCTGAGAATTTATCTACCAAGATTTCATTGATTTCTTAGGTGGTATTACCAAATACTTAACCTCATCAGGTGCTAATTGTCAGCTTTTACCCTTGCCTCAATGTGTGCTCCACAAAGTGAGTAACCATTCATGTGCAGATTGCCCTGGGTTTTGGTGGAACCAATGGGAATCCAACTGTAATGACAGTCTCCCCATTTTGAATCTGGGGAAGATCTGTGACTGTTATGACCAATAGAATACTGTAAACATGGCATTAGGCCAGTTTCTAGGCCAACTCCTTAAATGTTGGCAACTTCCACTGCCTTGCAACATTCTTTCTTGGAGCCCTGAGACCACCATACCAGAAATGTGGAGAATCCATATGTATAGAGAGATGCTGCATGCCCCAGCTGTGCTAGCATCCCTGCTCAGGCAGCAGATGTGTGTGAAGTTTCTGTACGACCCCAACTCCACTTGTAACTTCCCTGGAACTGCATGAAAAATACCAAATGCAAAATGTGCAGCTGAGCCTCCTAACCTCCAGAACCAGGAAAGATAGTCATCGTTCCTTAAATGCACTGAGTTCTTTGGGGCCTTGTTACATAGTCATAGATAACTAGAATAGTTGCTCTATGTCTAAGAACTGAAGACTTTTCATTCAAGCAATTCTTCACATCTCAACACTGATATCAGTTGAAAACTCCCTGAAACTTTAATAAAGGTGCCATCCTCTCCCTCTAGAAGTAGGGACATAGCTATAGCAATGGGTTGAGAAAAGTTACTTTAAAAAAGAGTCGGTGCTGCATCCATCAAGACTGCTCTGATACCCATGGTACCACAGAGAAGATAGAAAAGAGAGAAATACTTGGCACTCGGGGCTCAGATGCTAAAGAGTCCACCTGCAATGCAGGAGAAACAGGTTCAATCCCTGGGTTGGAAAGATTCCTTGGAGAAGGGAATGGGTACCCACTCCAGTATCCTTGCCTGGAGAATTCCATGGAAAATGGAACTTCCTGTTGGGCTACAGTCCATGGGGTCACAAAGAATCTGACACAATTGCGTGACTAACACTTTCACTTTCATGAAACCAAAATACCATATTTACTTTTCTCTTCAATGAAAAATTATTAATACCTATTGTGTAGTATCAGGGAACGTGAGAAGTAAGGGATCATTCCCCATAGAGGACATATATTAAGACTCTAGGTTGAAAATATAACAGTAATCAAAGGCATAAATAATTATTTACGACTTGTCAATAAATAATTTTGAGCTATCTATTAAAACAGCGAAGACTAGGAAAAGACCATATTTAGATAAGAGTATTGTGTCATTTCTTTAAACATAGCTAAACTGTTCTTTCCTGGACTACCTTCAGTCAGTTATTTTTATGGACTAAATTTTGATGCCACCCACAGATCTGTATGTTTAAGCCCTAATCCCCACTGTGGTGGTATTTGGAGGTGAGCATTTGGGAGGTAATGAGGATGGAGTTCTCAAGAATGAGGTAGGTGATGCTACAAGAAGAGACATAGGAAAGATACTTTCTTTGCCACATGAGGACACAGAAAGAAGTCTTTTGGCAAACCAAGAAGAGGGCCCTCACCAGGAACAGAATGGGCTGGTGCCTTAATCTTGGACCTCCCAGCCTTCAGCACTGTGAGAAATTTCTGTAGGTTGAAAACCCCAGTCTCCACCATTTTTGTTATAGCCACCTAAATTAAGATAGTTATCATCCATACAAGCCAGTCTTCTTACTTTGCAATGTCACCTTAATTTTGACCCAAAATGATACTGTTCAGGTCATTCCTTAATCTTTATACTAAGACACTTCAAATCTATTTCCAAAACCAACACTCACTTTTAAAGGATGATTTTCCTGTCACAAGACTTAAAAGAAACATTGCTTAAAGGCTAAGATAATTCCATGAAAAGACCTACAACTTACCTAGAGTGATGGATATATTATTTGGGTAAATATCTTACTATACATTGAGGGATATATTTTTAAATGGACAAAGTTAATCTGGCTTTATAGTTAGACTTCATTTTTCTGCCTTTGGAAGGAAGATATATGCACCTCAAGGACTTTGTGCTTTCACGACATTCACAGACTCCCAAAGCTGAAGGTGCCATCTGTGTTTCTTGATGAGGAGGGGAATTTGTGCTCCACTGAGGCACAGGTTCACATGAGGCTGCCGTTGCACCTTCCAGCCCCATGCAGCTTGTCTCCAGGTACAATGTAGAGGATTGTGGATTACATGGGCCAGGCTTGGAACAATAGTGGCCATTGAATATAGAAAGATGATTTTCTCTCCTAATGCCTAAACAGTCATAGTACTGAAACAGCAGGACTCTGTGTGGCTCCTGAGCATAAAAGCCTTTCTGCATCCCGCATTTCTTCATTACAGGACATAGGCTTCGTTTGGCCTCCTAGATCTCCCTGAGTTCTAACGGACAGGTTCAAACAGTTGCTAATTAGGGAAGGGAAGGGCTGCAGACAAAGGAAGCATAGTCAAGAAACAATAATGCAGCCTTGGGGTAGGGTCCTGGTTCCTCCTCAGGGGATATGTTGTTGTACACTAAGTAACTAAGTCATGTCCAACTCTTTGCTACCCCATGGATTGCAGCACGCTAGGCTTCCTTATCCTTCACCATCTCCTGGAGTTGGCTCAAATTCATGTCCATAGAGTCAGTGATGCCATCCAACCACCTCATCCTCTGTCATCCTCTTGTCTCCTGTCTTCAGTCTTTCCCAGCATCAGGGTCTTTTTCAAAGAGTTGGTACTTTGCATCAGGTGGCCAAAGTATACATAACAATCTTCTCTGAGCAGTTTTGCACATACTGAAGCTGCCATCAGATAGGAGATGTTAACTGAATGTTTCCTACAAGCATGTAGACACTAGTCATGTTGGAACCAGAAGGTTGATGACGCTGACTCCCACTTAACCTCACCACCAACCAATCAGAAGAATGTCCACAAGCTGATCATGCCCTCCTTGAACCATTGCTATAAAACTCCTAACCCCTCCAGGTTGGAATACATAATTTTGAGGGCTTTAGCCCACTGTGGGCCCTTTTGCCTCGCAAATTGGATAAAGTTATTCCTTTCTACTTCATCTAAAACTCTGTCTCCAAGATTTAATTCAATGTCAGGGAACAGAGGCTGGATTCAGCTTCAGAACCCAATCAAACACTACAAGCCAAAGAAGGAGTGACTGATTTCCCAACTGTAGGCTTTGTCAGATGAGAAAGGAAGGATTTGAATAAGTAGTGTTCTCTTTATTGGAGATATTTCCTGATTTTTGTGGAGTCAGGCTAAAAATCTATAACCAAAAGATAACTAGAAAATCCCCAACCCCAAATATTTGAAAATCAAAGAATATATAGACAGATGTTGAGTGAACTCATCAAATATAACATGATATTTTATAATCTCATTTATAAAAATTCAATTGGCAAAAATGAAATATAGTATTAGAATTCAGTATAGCAGTTATATGTGTGTGATAGAAATTAGGGAGACAGTGAGAAGGAGGGAGCATGGGCTATTGGTCATGGTATATTTCTTATTCTAGGAATGTACACAGTGTGAAAATTCAACATTTATTTCTTACATGCTTTTTTATACCTGTGTTGAATTCTAATATACAATCTTATAAAAAAAAATAATAGCAATGTGAAAAGGGACGGGTCACTGCACAATTGTAATGGAAGCTGATTTTGAAAACTACTCAAGTAAACCATTATCTTTCTTTCTGAGGCTTCCTGTTGGATGAGCCCAACTGAAGTCAAGGGACAAGGGCATTCTTTGATGTAATCTATGAAAGTCAGATTCCTGGAACAGAGATCAGAATGGGAAGAGGTAGAAAGTAGATTTGCAAGGGCAAAGAGAAGAGATCCAACGCATCTGTTAAACCAATTATCACCCTTCTACCTTGATTCTTTAATAAGGAAGTAAATATTTCCCATCTGATACTAGCCTAGCCCTCCAAATAATTTTGTTTATAGGAGAAAAAAATAAAAGTCCTTAATCAACCCTCAATAACTTAACCCATTTTCACTTTGCCTATATCCTTTGCATTTTAATGAATCATTAGGTAAAATAAAATCCCATTCTTTGTTATCTATTCTGTTCCATTTTTTTTTTTAACCACTGAATAAGTGTTAAAATGTTAGCCCATTTGCTTAACATTTAACATTGTTGTTCAGTTGCTAAATCATGTCTGACTCTTTGCAGCTCCATGGACCGCAGCATGCCAGGCTTCCCTACCCTTCCTCTATGTCCTGGAGTTTGCTCAAAGTCATGTCCATCAAGTTGCTGATGCCATCCAACCGTCTCATCCTTTGTCGTCCCCTTCTCCTCCCATTTTTGATCTTTCCTAGCATCAGGGTCTTTACAAATGAGTCAGTTCTTCGCATCAGGTGGCCAAAGTATTGGAGTTTCAGCTTCAGCATCAGTCCTTCCAATGAATATTCAGGACTGGTTTCCTTTAGGATTGACTGGTTGGATCTCGACTCTCAAGAGTATTCTCCAGCACCACAGTTTGAAAGGGTGAAATACATTAATTGCATTGGTATAATATTAAATTCTAGTCCATTTTTTAGTATTTAATATTATACCAATGCAATTAATACATTTGATTTTATAAATAATCTTCTTTCTAAAATCTTTATAATTATTTAGGCCTTGTGGTAGGCATTTTAATAGTCCCCCAAAGATGTCTATGTGATAATCTTGGACCTGTGAATGTTACCTTACATGGTAAAAGAGATTTTGCAGATGTGATTATGTTAAGGATCTTTGGATGAAGGGATTATTCTGGATTATTTTAGTGAAACAAATTCAATCACATGGGCCCTCATAAAAGGAGGCTCCAGTCAGAGAAGGAGATGACATGCCAGTGAAATCTTAGGACAAAGTGATGTCATTGTTGGCAGGAGGCCATGGATCAAGGCAAGAAGGCAGACCCTAGAGGCAGGCAAAGGCAAAGAATGGATTCTTTACTAGAGCCTCCAAAAGGAATGCAGTCCTGTTGACTTTAATTCCATACAGACATAATTTTGGGCTTCTGACCTCAAAAACTGGAAGATAAATTTGTGTTGTTTAAGCCACTAAATTTGTTAGAATTCATCACAACAGCAATAAGAAACTAATATAGCTTTCTTTCGTTTTCTTCCTCTAGTTTTTTGTTTGTTAGCTTTATGGTGAACTTAGAATCAGATACCAAGCTAACCATAAAACTATCCCTGTTCTCAAGGCTGGGCAGCATCTCTGCTGCCTTATTCTTCTGGCTCACTTTGTGGCCTGCTCACCTTTGCGCTTGATAGTATAACTCTAGTCTTCATTTGGTTATTGAGATTTCACTTATGTGTCATCTAAGGGTTTTCACATACAGTATCCTCTTAACCTGAAGCTTTTATTTCAACTTTCCATTTGGCTGCTGCTTCAATGCTTCAAAACTCAACTATTTCTCAGGGATTTTCTCCCTCTCCTTCAAGGTCAGGTAACCCACTGTATCCTATTTCAAATATATTTTTAATTTTATAATTTTACTTAATTAAGATCATTGTATCTGTATACATTTGCTGAGAATTTTGGCATTCCTTAACAAAATGAATTTTAATTTTTATCGGTAAAATCATAAGTGCTTGTATCATGGGACTGTTGAAAGAAATAATTGAAGGAATATATTTAGAATATACATTTTATATATATTAATTCTCCAAACATAACCAGGGCATGCTGCATCTGCTCAGTCAATCTCTGAATGACTTGATCCTTTTCTTCCTTTAATTTTAAATGTGATCACTTTAGAGAAGAGATGTCTTGGCTGGAAAGAGGAACTGAGAAAAATTTACCCAAGACTAGAAAGAAATACCAGCCACTGGACCTACCACCCTGGCCCTTTGTGGGGCAAGTGAGTAGCAAGATGAAGAGATATCAGAGCACCATTTCCTGGCAACCATTTTCCTGGTGCCATTTCCTGGCACCATTTCCCCAGCCAGGGGATCAAGAAAGACTCAGGGAGTGAAATGTTTGTACAGAGTAACCAGGCAAATGGGAAATCTACCAAAATGTTCCTCTGCTCCAGAAGCAACAAGAAAAAACTACAAAATTTCAGACATTAGTAAGCTTAAGGCTACCAGACCAAGGCCGATAGTGGTGTTATAGTGGTGTCCTCATAGTAACCCAAGATCAGTGGCATAATGCTAGAGTTATAGTTGGGAAGAACTGATGCCATTTTCTTCCAGCAGAATGGGACTCAGAAACAAATGTTAAGCTCTAAAAATGGTTCTATTTCTTAGATATTTCTAGACTTAGCAAAAATGCTTACTGAAGCTATTATGTTGTCTTTCCTCTCATTAGAAGTTTTATGATAGCTAGGACAAAAGTGTGTGTGTGATTGGTCATATCTGACTCTATGTGACGCCATGGACTGTAGCTCCTCTGTCCATGGACATTTCCAGGCAAGAATACTGGAGTGGGTTGCCTTTTCCTACTCCAGAGGATCTTCCTGACCCAGGAGTGTAATCAGAGTCTTTTATCTCCTGCACTGGCAGGCAGATTCTTTCCCACTAGAGCCACCTGGGAAGATCCTGGGACAAGAGTTAGCCTGATACAATCTTCACAGATTAATTTTCAATAAAAATTTTTAGATGAATGACTAGAGAACCTAAGTTCTTATCCCATTGTAAGCATTTGTATGTTAATTCACCTTATACTTTCTACGTGTAAAAAAGAATTTTAGAATTATTTTTGTCTTATACTTGAAAATTTGTTTTATATATTTGTGTGGAGGAGATGAAAAAAAAAAGTAAAAGATTTAGTAAAAAGTAAATTCAAGCATGTTTTAATCATAATGCTTTCTTCCTTGGAAGTGAATCAGAAATTAGGTACACCAATATATTGTCAAGGCCAACTTATATTGAAAGTAATATTGTAAGTTTTGTCTGAGCTCACTGACAATGAAAATATGGCTGGAAAAAACAGCTGGACAGAATTAAGTTTGTTTTCTTCCACAGCAGTAAATGAGGTCAGGGTCTGGAGTAAGATACTATGCCTGGTTATATTTAGTCAACCTGGTGTAATGCCTCCAAACGTATCCCAAAATACCAGGAGTTTGAAGGGCTTTAACAGCCCCTCCTCCACTAATAAAACTGCTTGCCTACTAAGAAGGACATTTACTGACTGACCATTTGAAAATGTGGGGGTCTTCCAGAAACAGAGTTAAAACAATAAATACATATTGAAACAATAACAACGAAAGACTTTAAAAATGTTGGTTCAGTACTCTCATTTTAGAGGAGGAATCTGAGGCACAGAGAGTGATTTTAACATGAGAACTAAAGGTAGAAGACAGTTGACCTTCAGTATCCATGGGTCTCATGTCCAGATTTAACCACTCTACATAGTAACCAGTTTTCATATAAGAAACTTGAACATCTGTGAATTTTGGTATCCAGAGGAGTCCTGGAACTAATCCTCCATAGATACTGAAGGTCAACTGACTATATCTTCTAAATTGCAACCCAAAGTTTTCTCCAGAATACTGCTTCTTCACTTCATTACAAGTAAAAACTATGGGGAAGATTATCTGTATCTTTTATTAGGATTGCAGACATTTCTGTGCATCTATTGTTTGGTGGAAAATTTTGTGGTTAGGAGCAAGCCTGGACTGAGAGCCACATTACGTGGCTAAACAGAAACCTGAAAATATCTTTAATTGTACCATTTTTAAGGTAAACAATTCATTCAAGTGTGATTAAAAATCAGAGCAAATGATTACATCTTGATGTACATCTGGCTACAAAAGGAAATGTTTCTCTATGTGAGATTTGAAAGAAAACCTTCTTTCACTCTCTCTTTTTTTAAAAAAATAAAATATTTCTCCACAGACAAGAAGAAGAAATGCACAGAGCCTATGATTGCTATGATTTCAGAAGAAAGGAAAGCCCTGAAGTTCCTGACCTTTCAGGAAGTAGACCGGATGTGAGGGAAACTTGGCGGAAAGAAGCTGATATTTAAACCCATATGAAGTAATTCTTAATTCAGACTCTAGGGGTATTAGAAATAATTTTCAATTAGTTATGGTAATATCTCACAGAGAAGGTTCAGACAAGAATGTGGGAAAGAGAAGGTCAGAAAAAGTTTTGAGAAGGATTAAACTGAAAGGAAAATTTGAAGACTGAGTTTAAATAGGCTTCAGTGATTATAAATATTACCTACATAACAGAGGAACATAGTTTTACAAACCAGACACAACCTTCCAAAAGGGCTATTTAGAAAAATTATAATGGACATAAAAATATAAAACATAAGGGGAAAACTTGATAAATTTAATCACATTAAAATTAAAAGTGCAAACTCTTAATTATCAAAAGATACCACAAAGGGTGATAAAGCCACATCCAAGAAGAGGATATGTTAATACATAGAGTTGACAAAAAGCTCCTGTCTAGAATACACAAAGAATTCCTATTAATTAGAAAGAAAGAAATGAAAATAAAATGAGAAAAGACACAAATGGACAGTCCTTAGAAGTAGAAACACAAATGACCATAAATATATAGAGTACTGTTTAACTGTACTATCAGAGAAATAAAAATTTAAGCCACTAAGCCAGTATTTCACATAAACCAATTTTGGTGGCTCAGATGGTAAAGAATCTGCCTGCAGGAGACCCAGGTTTGATCCCTGAGTCGGCAGATCCTCTGGAGAAGGAACTGGCACCCATTCCAGTATTCTTGTCTGGGAAATCCCATGGATAGAGGAGCCTGTCAGGCTACAGTCCACAGGGTTGCATAGAGTTGGACATGACTGAGCAACTAACACTTTCACTTTTTTTTTCCACAGTTTGGTAAAACTATGTATGCAACTGGATTATTGAAAATATTGATGAGGATTTGGAACAATGGAGGACTATTACCCATTGCTAGTGGGGCATAAATTGATAGAACTATTTTGGGAGAAAAGTGGAATTACCTAGTAAATTTGAACAGTGGGCTCTTCCCTGATGGCTCAGATGGTAAAGCATCTGCCTACAATGTGGGAGACTTGGGTTCGATCCCTGGGTTGGGAAGATCTCCTGGAGAAGGAAATGGCAACCCACTCCAGTACTCTTGCCTGGAAAATCCTATGAGCAGAGAAGCCTGGTAGGTTACCGTCCATGGGGTCACAAAGAGTCAGACATGACTGAGTGACTTCATTCATTCAATGCCATGCTCCACAGCATCTCCTCTCTTTGGGACATTTCCTGGGTAAACTTGCATCTGTGCTCTGGATCACATGAGAGAGACACCAGAATATTCACAGTAACACCACCAGTATTAGTAAAATACTGGGGAAAACCCTAAATGTTCAAGTCAGCTAAATGAGTAAATAAACTGAAACATTCATGAAATAAAAGAGTAATCACCAGGAAACAAAAATTCATCCATACTAACAGGAATGGCTCCCAAACTCACGATGGCTAAAATAAGAGTGTGTATGTGTGTTGGTGGCGTGGTCACATCCAACTCTTTGTGAACCCATGGACTGTAGCCCGCCAGGTTCCTCTTTCCATGGAATTCTCCAGGCAAGATTACTGAAGTGGGTTGTCATTTCCTTCTCCAGGATCATTTTCCTTCTCTTCTCTACCCAGGGATCGAACCCAGGTCTCCCACATTGCAGGTGGATTTTTTACTATTTGAGCCACCTGGGAAGCCTAAAATAAGAGTATATGATCATCATATTTATATAAAGGGTCAAAAGTAACCAAAACTAAGCAATTTATTAATTACAGACACATAAGTAGGTGGTAAAACTACAGAAAAAAGCCAGGAAATGGTAGAGATAAAATTCATGATTAAGGTTACCCCTTGTAGGGAGAAAAAGAAATGAGTGAAGATAGCTTAAGGATGACAAAACTATTGGTTTGGTATTGGCTGCACTGGTGTTTGTTTTACTATTATTGTTTAACCATTTAAATGAGTCCCATATGTTTTTTAATTTTTGATATGTTTCAATATAAAAATTCTCCCCAAATCAGTAAGCTGCAGAAGAGAAAGGCCAACACAAGTTATAGATTGGGAAGATAAGACATATATATATCCTGTTGGATGATGCAAACATCTCTCTGCTAACTCAATCCTGCTGTCTCTCAAGTAAGAACTATCTCTCAAAGGAGTTGCTATCTCTCATGAAAATTCTTTTTTTGGCCCAACCATTCCATCATCCCACTCAGCCCCACTCCATGCATTCCAGGTTAAAGACCTTAATGTTTCATGAAAAACTATAGCAAATAATCAGACTCCCCCCTTCTTCTGTTTCCAACCAGCTCACCACGATCAGTTTCACTGGTGAGAAATATATGTATTATTCAGTCTACCACCCAGATACAATTCTGGCTAATGCAGATAAGAGATAAGGGGATCAAAATTAATTTTGCCTACTCTGATCATCAGAATTTTGAAAGTACTTGTTAGGAAGATGGATTTGAATCTGGATCCAGTGCTAATTTGCTACTTAACATCTAGTAGTTTTGGAGAAGGAAATGGTGACCCACTCCAATATTCTTGCCTGGGAAATCTCATGGACAGAGAACCCTGGCAGGCTACAGTTCATGCAGTCTCAAAAGAGTTATTCACGACTTAGTAACTAAACAGCAGTGACATTTGGTGGTTTAATTTACTTATGTGAACTAGAATCCTCATTTGTAAATGAGGATTCCTAATTCCAAACTCTCAGTGCTATGATGAGAAAGCATTCAAAACCACAGAGCATGTTATCTGTGCTGTGTGCTGCTGTGCTTAGTCACTCAGTCATGTCAGACCCTTTGTGACCCCATGGACTGTAGCCCACCAGGCTCCTCTGTCCATGGGAATTCTCCAGGCAAGAATACTACAGTGGGTTGCCATGCTCTCCTCCAGGGGATCTTCTCAACCCAGGGATTGAACCCAGGTCTTCCACATTACATGCAGATTCTTTACCCTCTGAGCCACTAGGCAAGCCCATGTTATCTGGATAAAACTTAAATGATAGCTTTAAAAGAAACTGTCAGATTTCAACTAGCCTGTATATATACAGTATGCTTCATGTGGAGTTTTTTTTTCTTAAACTTTAGATTAACTGAACTTTGCACTATGAATGGAGATTTTTATAGAGTCTGCCATAGGGTTAATCTGTGTGTGTGTGTTCACAAAATATAAATGATATGTAGTAGTAACAATTTCAGATTGCTCAGCACTAAGAACTGTAACCCCTTTTTCTTCTACTTTGCACATTCTGCACCATTTCTTCCTGCCTCAGTTATTTTTGCATTGTCAGAGCTGTTTTTCTGTATTAGTGCACACATCAGGGGATTGCAGAGACTACTTAATCCCTTAATTTGCAACCATTTGAAGTTCAGTCCTCATTCTCTGTCTTTAACTACTCTGGGGCCTTTGTTTA
>SJYT01080125.1:129140-197522 GCA_006410635.1 Cephalophus harveyi | reverse complement strand
AAGTGATGGGACCGGATGCCATGATCTTCGTTTTCTGAATGTTGAGCTTTAAGCCAACTTTTTGAAGCCAAATTAAAAGTTTAACACTTACTCCTTGGAAGAAAAGTTATGACAACCTAGATAGCATATTCAAAAGCAGAGACATTACTTTGCCGACTAAGGTCCGTCTAGTCAAGGCTATGGTTTTTCCTGTGGTCATGTATGGATGTGAGAGTTGGACTGTGAAGAAGGCTGAGCGTCGAAGAATTGATACTTTTGAACCGTGGCGTTGGAGAAGACTCTTGAGAGTCCCTTGGACTGCAAGGGGATCCAACCAGTCCATTCTAAATGAGATCAGTCCTGGGTGTTCATTGGAAGGACTGATGTTGAAGCTGAAACTCCAGTACTCTGGCCACCTCATGCAAAGAGTTGACTCATTGGAAAAGACTCTGATACTGGGAGGGATTGGGGGCAGGAGGAGAAGGGTACGACCGAGGATGAGATGGCTGGATGGCATCACCAACTTGATGGACATGAGTTTGAGTAAACTCCAGGAGTTGGTGATGGACAGGGAGGCCTGGCGTGCTGTGATTCATGGGGTCGCAAAGAATCGGAAGCGACTGAGTGACTGAACTGAACTGAACTGCACCATGCTGACCAACTCCCAGCCCTCGGGCCATTCCCAGCTGTTTCCTGTACATCCCACAGCTCTTCCCCAATGCTTCCTCCCCCAGGAGGAAACCTTCCTGATCCTTAGCCCTATGTCAGCGCTAACCCAGCTCAAGCAATAGAGAAATTGATGTTAAAGAAGAATGGTTACAGTACAGGCATCAACAAAGGTAAAGTCAACAGTGTGACTGTTCAGAGAGGACACTCAAGAGAGGTTGTGGCTGAGAACTCTCGCCATCTAAGGTTATGGCTAAAAGCAGTGAATTCATGGTCCCGATGCTGCCATGAAAGCAACCGGTGTCTTCATAAGCTATAATTTAACAAGATCCACTCTGGAGAAAATTTGGATACAATTCAAGACTGATTCGGAGAAGGCAATGGCAGCCCACTCCAGTACTCTTGCCTGGAAAATCTCATGGACAGAGGAGCCTGGTAGGCTGCAGTCCATGGGGTCACAAAGAGTCAGACCTGACTGAGCGACTTCACTTTTACTTTTCACTTACTTTTACTTTTCACTTTCATGCACTGGAGAAGGAAATGGCAACCCACTCGAGTATTCTTGCCTGGAGAATCCCAGGGATGGGGGAGCCTGGTGGGCTGCTGTCTATGGGGTCGCAGAGAGTCGGACACGACTGGTGCGACTTAGCAGCAGCAGCAGCAAGACTGATTAATGTTCCAGGACACTATTTCTTTGACACTGGTGATGAAACCCTGCGTGCAAAGCTCTAGTCACAAACACATGTGCACACACACACACACACCCCCATGCAGAGCTGCTCCCCCTCTGCCCTGAGAGGAAGCTGAGCCCGGGACACGGTCCTTACTGGTGCCTCAGCTCCGAGGTAGTGGCATAGGGCTCGATCAAACTGTCCTTCTCCACGTAGGTCATGTCGCTCTCAGAGTGGGATCTCCGGCGCGGCTGAGGAAGGGCAACGGTCCGGCCAGTCAGTGTTGTCGCTAGAATGGCTGCGGCCAGAGCAGACCTGTAGACAAAATCACCCCAGTGAGTCAGTGAGACAGGAACCCTCAAGCTGAAGGTTGAACAACAGGACACGTGACTTACTCAAGGTTTACTTTCAGCTCTACAGTGTTCAGAGCATACCTACTGACTGTATGCCTGCAGTCAGCTGGCTATGTGCCATCACTTCATTCTCACAGCAACTGCATGAACAGATAATTTGTCATCTCCGTTTTTCATAGACATTAAATGACTTGTCTAAGCTTTCTTAGTTAATGGAAGATGAAACCAGGTCTGTGATCCAAGCAGTCTATATTCAGGTAGTGTTCCTATTAGAATGAAAGATCAGAATGGAAAAAAAAAAGAGAAATAAAAAGATATAAAAGAAATGAAAAGGAATTTGAAAGTCTTGCAAATTATTCAAAACTATAACACAGGAAAGTGTGAAAGTGTTAGTCGCTCAGTCGTGTCTGACTCTTTGCAATCCCATGGACTATAGCCGGCTCCGCCCGTGCAATTCTCCAGGTAAGAATACTGGAGTGGGCAGCCATTCCTTTCTCCAGGGGATCTTTCCAACCCAGGGATCAAACCTGAATCTCCTGCACTGCAGGCAGATTCTTTACCATCTGAGCCACCAGGGAAGCCCTATAATATAGGAAAGACAGAAGAACAGGTTTACCCTCCCACATGAAAAATCAAAATAAACAATTAATTGTCCCAGCTTACTGCCTGAGAGAATGTCCAGGTTACAGCACAGAGAGGAGGAAATGAGGTGGAGCCGGACAGACTCTCTTGAGTTGTGGGAATGGAGTGGAGAGTCAGGGAACACCAGGGCAGATAGAATCTGCAGGACAGAGTACCAGAGAGGAGAGAGCTAAACTGAGAGATCTCCGGAAACCCGCAAGAGGCCCCACCGAGAGCTCAGCAAGACGCTCCTCAGTGCGTGAGTGCAAGGACACTGCCCAAGGTGGGGAGAGACCCATCCAGAAGGATGCGAGGAACAGTGCCAGATGCTTACACACAGCTGAGGACAGTGCCTGTTCCCAGCAGACAGATGGGGAACACTGTCATTCAGGGGACACTGGGTACAGCACTTTGAAAGTAGTGGAGAATGAACAGCCCAAGACTGCAAACTGCTCTGACCCTGCCTACCACGGCATAAAAGCAAGACCCAAAAGATCAGCTCCAAGCAATTTAACTGTATCCCAGAACAAAATCCAACTAGACTTATAGGCATACAGCACTCAGCAAGGTGAAACTCACAACAGTGTCTAGCATGCAATCAAAGATAACCAGACATGCAAACAGACAGACAAACATGACCTAAAATGAAGAGAATAATCAATCAAAATCCATCCAGAACTGAACTCACATTAGAAGCAGCAGAGACAGACATTAAGACAGTTATTATAATTGTGTTTCATATGTTCAAAAAGCTAAGCAGGGACATCGAATATTATTAAAAAGACCTAAACTTCAAGATGGAAATTACACCAGATGGGGTTAACAGTTAGGTTACATATTGCATAAAAATTAGTGAAACTTGAAGGTAAAACAATGAAAATAACCAAAATGAAACACAGAGGAAAAAAAAAAGAGAGAATAGTAAGATCTGAGATTAGAAAAGGTATTGTTTCATGTTTTAAGTCACCACGCTTTTGGAATTCCGTGGCAGTTCAGTGGTTAGGACTCCTCACATTCACTGCTAAGGACCTGGGTTCAACCCCTGTTCAGGGAACTAAGATCCCACAAGCTGCTCGGCATGGCAGGAAGAAAAAAAAAGCCACTAAGTTTTGGTGTAATTTGTTACATGCCCAAAAAATAACTTCCCTCAAATGGTGCTAGAACAATTGGCTACCCACATGCAAAAAAGACTTCCCCGGCAGTCCAGTGGTTAAGAATCCATCTTCCAATGCAGGGGATGAAGGTTCAATCCCTGGCTGGGGAACTAAGATTCCACATGCCCCCACGCATCTAAGCCCTCCTTGAACTGCAACTACTGAGCCCGCCTGCTCTGGAGCTCGCTCGTGCATGTGCCACTGCTACAGAAGCCTGCACAATGCAACAAAAAAAGATCCTGTCTGGTGAAACGAAGACCCAATGCAGCCAAAAATAAATAAGTAAATAAAAACATTTAAAAAAATAAATAAACACAATGGAATTATTTTTTTTTTAAGTGAACTTGAATCCATACCTTGCACACCATATACAAAAATTAACTCAAAATGCATCATAGACCTAAATGTAAAGGCTAAAAGTATAAAACCTCTAGAACAAGCTATAGGAAAAAATGCTTTATGACCTTGGATAGGCAAATATTTCTTAGATATGGTACTGAAATCTTGATCTATAAAAAAAAAAGTTGACAAGTTGAACTTCATAAACATTAAGAATTTCTGCTCTCTGCAAAACTGTTAAAAAAATGAAAAGACAAGCCACAGATGAGAAGAAAATATTTGCAAATCACGTATTTGATAAAGAACCTATTTTATATTCAGTAACGGTCAATCCTAAAGGAAATCAATCCTGAATATTCATTGGAAGGCCTGATGCTGAAGCTGAAGCACCAATAGTTTGGCCACCTGATGAGAAGAGCTGACTCACTGGAAAAGACCCTAATGCTGGGAAAGACTGAAGGCAGGAGGAGAAGGGGACGAAAGAGGATGAGATGCTTGGATGGCATCATGACTTGATGGACATGAGTTTGAGCAAGCTCTGGGAGTTGGTAATGAACAGGGAAGCCTGGCGTGCTGCAGTCCATTGGGTCACAAAGAGTTGGACACGACTGAGCAACTGAATGGAACTGAATAGGAAAACAATTCAATTTTTTCAAGTGGGCAAAAGATGTTAATAGATACTTTACCAAGAAAGTTATACAAGGGCAAATGAGCACATCAAAAGATGCTCAACACCATTAGTAAGCAGAGAAATGCAAAACAGAAACATAAGGATACCACCACAAACCTATTAGAGTGTCCAAAAGTTAAAACACTGGCCAAGATAATCCCTTCAACCTGGACCTGGCACAACAGCTCCCACAAAGAGAGATGGCGAGAAGAGGCCATCTGCCATCAACGAGGTGGCGGCCAGAGAGTGACCCACCAGCATTCACAAGCACATCCAGGGAACAAGCTGCAAGAAAGGTGGCCTGGGGACCCTTGACGAGATCCAGGAGGTTGCCAGGAGCTATACAGATGTGCACATCGACTCCAGGCTCAATAGAACTGTCTGAGCCAAAGGGATAAGGAATGTCCTATACTTTATCAGTGCGGTTGTCCAGAAGGCGTAATGAAGATAAAGATTCACCAAACAAGCTCTGGACATTGTTACCTATGCACCTGTCACCACCTTCAAAAACCTATGAACAGGGGACTTTCTTGGTGGTCCAGCAGCTAAGAATCCACTTTGCAACGCAGGGGACACAGGTTCTATCCTCGGTCAGGTTGTGAAGAGCCCACACGCCACATGCAACTAAGCCCACGTGCTGACTGCCACAACTACAGAGTCCGTGCACCACAACAAAGATCCCATACGATGCAATGAAGACCCTGTGCAGCCAAATAAATAAAGGGTTTTTTAAAAAGGTTATAAAAAATCTCTATACAGTCAACATGAATGAGAACTAATACCTAATCATCAAATAAAGTTATAAAACCACACACACACACACCTGACCAAACCAAGTGTTGGTAAGGATATGAAGAAATGGAAACTCACACTGTGCTGGTAGGACCATACATAGAATAATAAGTTGGGAAACAGTTTGGCAGTTTCTTAACAGGTTAAATATGTCCTGACTACGCTAAAGCTTTAGGCTGTGTGAATCACAACAAACTGTGGAAAATTCTTCAAGAGATGAGAATACCAGACCTTACCTGTCTCCTAAGAAACCTGTGTGGAGGTTGAGTAGGAACAGCTAGAACTGGACATGGAAGAACTGACTGGTTCCAAATTGGGAAAGGAGTTCGTCAAGGCTGTATATTGCCATCCTGCTTATTTAACTTATATGCAGAGTACATCATGAGAAATGCCAGGCTGGATGAATCACAAGTTGGAATCAAGATTGCTGGCAGAAATACCAACAACCTCAGATATGCAGATGATACCACTCTAACGGCAGAAAGTGAAGAGGAACTAAAAAGTTCCTGTTTCACACTCCTGATGAGTGTGAAAGATGAAAGTGAAAAAGCTGGCTTGAAAGTCAACATTCAAAAAACAAAGATCCAGTCTCATCACTTCATGGCAAATAGAAGGGGGAAAAGCGGAAGTAGTGGCAGATTTTATTTTCTGGGGCTCTAAAATCACTGCAGATGGTGACTGCAGCCATGAAATTAAAAGACACTGTCTCCTTGGAAGGAAAGCTATGACAAACCTAGTCAGCCTATTAAAAAGCAGAGACATCACTTTGCTGACAAAGGTCCATATAGTCAAAGCTATGGTCTTTCCAGTAGTCACGTACGGATGTGAGAGTTGGATCATAGGCTGAGTCGCAAAGAAGGGATATTTTTGAATTGTGCTGTTGGAGAAGATTCAATAGGCCCTTGGACTGCAAGGAGGTTAAACCAGTCAATCCTAAAAGAAATCAACCCTGAATATTCACCGGGAGGACTGATGCTGAAGCTAAAGCTCCAATATTTTGGCCACCTGACATGAAGAGCCAACTCATTGGAAAAGACCCTGTTGGGAAAGAAGGAAGGCAAAAGCAGAAGGGGACGGCAGAGGATGAGATGGTTAGACAGCATTTCTGACTCAGTGGACATGAATTTGAGAAAATTCCGAGAGTTAGTGGAGGGCAGAGGAGCCTGGTGTGCTGCAGTCAATGGGGTTGTAAAGAGTCAGACACAACTTAGCGACTGAACAACAACTATATGATTCAGTCAATCCACTCCTAGATACTTTCACAAGAGAAATGAAGCACAGGGCCAAAGATTTATGCACAAATATTCATAGCAGTTTTATTTCTAGTAGCCAAAAACAGAGATTCAGCCTACCAGTTGCTGAATAGACAGGTGAATGGACAGACAGTTGCATATTCACATAATGGAATGCCATTCAGCAATTTAAAGGATGAGTTACTGATTTTCACAACAATATGGATGAATCTCAAAATAATTATGAGGAGTGTAAGAAATCAGCATAATTGTTTTGTGTAATTCCGATTCTATAAAATGCTAGAAAATGCAGACTAATCTATGGAGACAGAAAGCAGATGGATGGCTGCCTGGGAGGGTGGGGCTGACACGTGGGAAGTGAGAAAGCAGCAGGAGAGAGGAATTACAGAGGGCACAAGGAAACTGGAGGGGAAGACAGGTACAGTAATTATCCTGATAGTGATGGCGATGGTCTCACGGGTACACACACGCATCAAAACTTATCAGAGTATGCATTTTAAATATCTAAGATTATACATCCATTATATCATAAAACTGCTTTAAAACAAGATAAAAGACCGTCTAAAGCAGAAATAAGAACAATATGCTTTGGGATTTACAACATACAGAATTAAAATGTGAAACAACAGTAGCAAAGGATGGGAAGGAGGAAATAGAAAATTCTTACACTGTTACACTAGGTGCAAACTGAAATAATGCCAGTGGAATAACATTAATTTGAATGTTAGTTTTCAGAAAAAAATTATCTAGAAATAGCCCAAATTTATCAAAACCATGTTGATTATTGGAGAAGGCAATGGCACCCCACTCCAGTACTCTTGCCTGGAAAATCCCATGGATGGAGGAGCCTGCTAGGCTGCAGTCCATGGGGTTGCGAAGAGTCAGACCTGACTGAGTGACTTCACTTTCACTTTTCACTTTCATGCACTGGAGAAGGAAATGGCAACCCACTCCAGTATTCTTGCCTGGAGAATCCGAGGGACAGGGGAGTTTGGTGGGCTGCCGTCTATGGGGTCGCACAGAGTAAGACACGACTGAAGTGACTTAGCAGTAGCATGTTGATTATTTGGGACTTATAAAAAATTACAATCCAGAAATATATTTTTGGAAAACATAGGAGACAACAGAGATTTTCTAATGAGTCTACAGCACACTGGCCACAATGCAGCTGCTACATAAACATTTAAGTTCTATTTTTTTGCTTTTATTTGGCTGTGCCAGGTCTTAGTTACAAAATGTAGGATCTAGTTCTCTGACTAGGGATTGAACCTGGGCGCCCTGCATTGGGAGCACAGAGTCTTAGACACTGGACCACTAGGGAAGTCTCCAAAAACATTGAGGTTCTAAGGACACAACTTAAGGGTTGTTCACACAAAAACTGAAGAGCGAGACAAACCTACAAACCATCACAGCAACGCCGCCACCCACCCACCAGGAGGCTCTAGGTCAATGACTAACGCCTGAATCGAAACAGAGCCGCCAATAGGACCTCTCTCCCAGGTCTGTTGAGAGGATGATACGAAACAAGGCTTCTTAAGCACTAACCAGAATCTTTGGCACAAAATAAACACTAATAAATGGCTATTCTTGTTATCAAGATTGCACTGAAGAAAAAAATAAACACTAAAAATACTTCGCTTCCCAGGTGGTGCTAGTGGTAAAGACCCCGCCTGCCAATACAAGAGACATAAGAGATGAGGGTTGATCCCTGTGTCGGGAAGATCTCTGGGAAAAGGGCATGGCAACCCATTCCAGGATTCTTGCCTGGAAAATCCCTGGACAGAGGAGCCTGGCGAGCTAGAGTCCATGGGGTCGCAAAAGAGTCGGACATGACTGATGCGATTTAGCACAAAAATACTTTGAAGTGTTTATTATCAGGGAGTGAAGGGGAGTGAAGTCGCTCAGTAGTGTCTGACTCTTTGTGACCCCATGGACTGTAGCCTACCAGGTTCCGCCATCCATGGGATTTTCTAGGCAAGAATACTGGAGTGGGTTGCCATTTCTTTCTCCAGAGGATCTTCCCGACCCAGGGATTGAACCTGGGTCTCCCACATGGTAGGTATTGTAGGCAGATGCTTTACCGTCTGAGCCACCAGGAGGCATACAATATTTCCAGTTTCAAAGAACACTAAAAAGGTACTACCCTTGAATAAACTTATCTCTCATTGTTAAGAGTTAAAGCCATGCATCCACATATTTTATGAATAAAGAATAATCTAAAATTTTTCTGTGTCCAAAATCTTAACAGGACACAGGCAGGGGCCTTAAGTACAAAAGAAAGCCCATTCTCTGGTCTGACAGGAGCACCAGAGGAGGGGGAATCCCAGGCTTTGGCAAGTGAACTTGCTTCTCCTTCCTTCCTGCAAAGCAGTTCTTCTGAAAGGCAGACTTGAGTTTAAAAAGAAAGTTATGTACATAGTTTAAATACTTTTTAACATACTCTCCACCTAAATGTTTGGGCTTTAGTGTTTTCTATTTTGAAAATTTGCTTTGGAGGAGGAAATGGCAACCCACTCTAGTATTTTTGCCTGGAGAATCCCCCAGACAAAGAAGCCTGGTGGGAAATATGAGAACTCCACAGACCTGATGGTCCACAGACCATGAGCCCATGGAGAAACCATAAGAAGCGCTTCATTATGGAACCAGCAGCATTTCAAAGGACATGATCCTAATCATTCTACTTTTGATTTTCTTACCGTTTAACAGCTCCGGGACCCAGCACTTGACGGCTGAGCTTAGGGGCGACCTCGGTGCCTGCTCACCTGACTCACCTTGGTCTCTCTGGAGAGGGGTTGGGGCTGCGTGGAGGGGGTGTGCGGGGCACAGCAGGCTTCGGTGCGATGCTGGCTGCAGGGAGAAGGCCATGGATGATGTGTTTCTGTGCAAATGAAACCCGGCAGAGGTCAGCGGGATCATCTCTAGGTCCTGCGACCAGCCCTCTCTGGGTCTGGGAGGGGACACCTGCCCTGGTCACCTAGGGATCTAGTCCCATCAGAAGGCCCAATCCTCCCCCCACCATCTTCCATCCCTATCTAGCCAGGCAAGCATCCCCCCACTAGGGAGCTGCCCACTGTGGGGCCCTCTTCCTTCCTCAGAACAGCTTCCCCGACGATGACCCAGAGTCACCCTCCAGCACTCCACCTGGCTCCCAGCACTGCCCCTGCTGACCCTACTCACTTGCTGCCCGCCTCCTCCCCTGCCCTCCCGCAGAACAGAAGCTTCCTGAGACAACCTGCTTGTCTTTATCAACCCTGGAACTCTGGCACTTAGCACACTGACTAACACCTGGTAAGGGCTTAATAAGGATTTTAGGTCGTTTATCTTGAAGATGCCTAATATCTGGTTCCTACACACAATGAAAGTCAGACAACCCGGCTTTAGGCAGGGCTGTCTGTGAGTGCAGCCCAATCTTCATTTTCCGTGCACCAGCCATTCTTGTGAACCTACTAAAGGCAAAATGCCATGACAGCATTGAAGAAACCTGGTCCTCATCCCTAAGGAGGGAGAGTCCAGAAGAAAAACACCAGCTGTTTATAATACGACACAGAATTATGGAAAGCACCACGGGGAGAGGTAAAGACAGTGTGCTGAGGTGACCCAGGGAGAAAAGGGCTCCCTCAGGTCTGGGGCCAGCAAGGGGACCACTGACGTCCTGTTGGAGAAAGTCTCAGAGCATTTAGATGGGGCCTTCAAAGATGCCCACTGCTTTCACATTTAGGAAATGGGGTAGAAAGACATTCCAGAAGGAGGGAGCAACATGAACAAAGGGCAAAGGAATGAAGCAAGACATTAGTGACAGTGTGGTGAAAATAAATACTCCAGTTCACTGGAGTGCACAGGCATCTGAGATGGAGCGGCTAGAACAGTTGGCTGGGGGCAGAGTGAGGACTGTTTCCATTTCAGAGTTCTGATACCAGACTAAGGAAATCTTGTGACTTAGAAGCACCCACTGAAACTGGCCCTGGGGAAGACTAGTCAGGCTGGGATGGGCACAAGGTACCAAGGAGTGGGAGGCACAACCAAGGGGAAGAGCCAGGGGTCTGAGCAGCCTTCCCACCCCCACAACCCCAGTCCACGTGCACGGCCAACCCCAAGAGCAGGTGCTGCAGAGCCGCCACTGCTGTGCCACCATTCTCTAGGATATACACTTGTCTGCCGCCTCTCCTACCCCTCACTGCCTGGCAGAGGCTCAAGGACAAAAAAGCCTTTTCTTCACCTTTGAATCCCCAGGGGATAGCATCCAGTAGGTCCTCCAAAAAGGCCTTGTGAGTTCTGTTTATTTTTTTGATGGTGTGTATCTCCCCTGTACCATGATAAGCACTTCCTAACAATGGTTCTCCTGCCTCCAGTCTCTAAAACACAGGATGGTCCTATCTCAACCCAGCATGAAAATTCCTGTGGGCAGTCCCCCTCTCTTGTTGACAGAGAAATGTCCTCCTGTGTCCCAGAAGGCTGCTGAGGCTGCTGTCAGCTGGTTCCTAGCAATGGCCAGCCCTCCTCATCGCTACTGTAAGGGTATCTCCATGCTGTGGCACTCAAAACTGCCTTCCCATTTCCACACAGCAGATGATTCATCCTCTGTCGGGCTTTTGTATATGCTGTTTTCTCCACCTGTAATTCTCCTTCCTTATTCCTCCCAAGGCCCGGGTCAACTCTCCGGCTGACTTTGTGGCCCCTTCCCTGGTACCCACCACTAAAGCATTTTTTGCCTTACCATTTTGTGCTGAATGACTTATGGGTTTGTCTACCCTTTAGCCAGTGTGGCCACAGGCTCTCAATCAATTGTGAGGTATCTGGCACACACACACACACAGGAATTCAGTAACACAATAAAAACATCAATAAACATGCTGAGCTAGCAAAATTGCAATGGCAAAATATGCTTCAACTATCCCTTCACTGCTTCTCAACATCCACCTGTCTAAAATGACTTCAGGGGACTTCCCTGGTGGTCCAGTGGTAAAGAGTCCTCCTTCCAATGGAGGGGAAGCAGTTGCAATCCCTGGTAGGGAACTAAAGTTCCACATGCCTCAGGGCAACTAAGCCCACGTGCCACACCATAGAAGTCCTCACCCCTTGCAAGAAAACCCAGCACAGCCCCCCGCCCCCCAAAAATGACTTCAGCCAAGAACAGCAAGCTGAGTTAGACGAGCTTTAGGAATTCCAATTTGAAAGGGAGTTCAGGAGTACTCTTATCAAAATGCTTTCTTTGCATTTAAAGTACTGAGTTTATGAAGAACTGGATCTAAGCAGGTTTGGGGGTTCACCAGGCAAGTATGAAAAAGAAACACAGGAGGAAGGCGACTTGGGTGGAAAGTAGTGGTTATGATGATGACCCACGGAATGAGAAATCAGGACTGGGAAAGACAGCAATGAGTACACTGGTAGGATAAATAGACTGGGGGTGGGGGGTGGGCGCAAGAACTGTTGGTATCAGGCTCACTAGTAGGAAGAGGGGTCAACGAATGAGCCCGGGAGAGTGTGCCGGCAGTGAAAGAATTTCCACGGGAAGTTTTGGAGAGAAGCATTCCAGGCAGAAGAAAAAGTAAAGGCTGAAGGAACAGCAAGATGGAAAGAGCTGGAGCGTTCATGTGTGTGACTTGAGGGCATTAGGCACGAATCAGAATTGCATTTTAAAAGAATCCCTTCGGGTGCTTTGTGAAGAATGGACACAGGGAAAGGGAGCTGCTGCAGCAGTCCAGGTAGATGCTGGAGGACGGGGTAGGAACCGGGATGGCTAGTCGATGCACATGGTGGAGTGTACGTGGTACGTGGCAGAGGGAGGAATCCAGAATGACATCCCATCTGGAACTAGACAGTAGTGTGTCGGCAGGAGTGAACTCCCCGACACCCAAGCGAAAGTTACAGGCGGGACAGGGCGAGTCCTATCAACTGAGGCCGACACTAGAATAGAAAATTAATGTTCTAAACACTAAACAGCTGGGCTTCTCGAAAGGAAAACCACTTCCTGTTGAGCCGCTATCTTGCCTCCATCCCAAATCCCAACCCCTCCCCACTTAACTCCCGGCCCCACGGGGCCAGAACGCAGGCTAGGTGCAGATATACTTACATACTTCCTCTTGCGGCCTCTCCGAAACCCCAGGAGCATCCTTGCTGTAGTTGATGGCCAGACCCTTACTGGACTGCACGGAAGATCGGAGATGAGGACCACTCCCTAAAGTCTGCTGACGCCTCGAGTTGGCCTAGCCCCAGACGCCTTTTCTCAGCTACGGACTTCGCAACAACTACGTCTGCCATTGGCTCCGCTTTTGCTCTGACCAATCAGAGAGGAGGTTACTTCACGTCCGTCGCTCTTGGCAACCAGTGGGTACCACTCAAATCCTCAGGGCCTCGCTGTCCATTCTCTTATTGGTCAGATCAGATGTCGATCTCTGAGGCTATAGCCTATCCGGCGCCGGAGGAGGCGGAGGGCGGGCAAGATGAGAGAGTAGCGAGGCGTTCCGGAGGCAACCCGGATGTGTCGCACAGCAGGTAATGTTGCGGGACACCCAGACCTGGTGCCGAGGTGGCCAGCTCGGCCCCCGCCCTGGACTGGACTAAGGAACCACTGCGCGGACCGAGCCAGGGTTTCAGGGGCAAGACAGGTGACGGAAATAAAGGACGCTTCTTCCAGGACAGGAATCTCCTGGTTCTTACACTTTGGCCTGTAATCCAGCCTTTTAAAGAACACTCTGCAGTCGGGCTCCTGCCAAAGAGGCCCGGGCTTGAATGAAATGGACTGTGTGCTAGAGAATCTGCTTAAGTGCCGTCTTGCATTCCCCTCATTAGATCGAGGCCGCCGATGGAAGGCAGCGCCCCTGATGGTACTGGCCCCATGCATGTACCATTTGGGCACATTGTGGCCAACGAGAAATGGCGCGGTTCGCAGCTGGCACAGGGAATGCAAGGTCAGTGGGCTCCCTCTGAACAAGCCCTCTCTCACCTCACTCTACTATTTAAAAAAGTTCCATCTATTGCCGTGTTTTCATCTAATGAACACGGAACTTATTTTCTTCTCTGTTTTAAGGGAAAATTAAACTCGTTTTTGAGGATGGCCTGACACCGGTAGATTTTTACTTATCTAGCAAATCCTGCATTCTTTATATCACCGAAGCTGAGTTGGTGGCAGGAAATGGCTACAGAAAGAGACTTGTTCGGGTTAGAAATGTAAGTACTGAGTTAAACAAATGGACTTCTTCCCCCTCCCTTGGAATAATCTGTGTAAAACCATTGGCCATTGCACCCTTGGATAGCTGCTTTATCTTGAATGGAATTTTGTTACAGAATAGTTTCCTGTTTCTTTCCTTTTTTTTTTTTTGAAGTCCAATAAACTTCAAGGGATTGTGGTAGTTGAAAAAACGCAGATGAGTGAACAGTATTTTCCAGCTGTACAGAAGTTTACTGTTCTGGATCTCGGGATGGTGTTGCTTCCAGTAGCCAGCCAGATGGAAGCATCCGGCCTCATTATTCAGTTGGTAAGTACCCATTCCTGCTCCTCCACAGTAGCCCTGGTTTAGGACTTTTGACTGATATTCCTGGATCCTTCTCTGGCACCTGCCCTTATTATCTGTACAGTCCGTGAAGCCAGTCTTTATCCATCTCTGGATTGGTTTCTAAAATCTTTTTGATGAATTTAAGTTCAGAAGCTCCCTCTGCAGCTAGCTGAGCTTGCTGCCCTGTCTAGGCAAGCATATAACAAGGTGAACAAGTTGGAGACCTGATTTTAACGTCTCAGGCTATGATGACTCCTTCGTGCACTATTCTGCATTTAAGCTGGTGACATTGTCAGTTAGTGGCTACTTAGCCTCATCCCTGCGTATCTTCCGTTAAGCATCAGAAATTCTCTCTGCAAGTTCGTGTGTTGTTTCTTTTTAACCTAGTGGTTTTTCCGTTGTGCTCATTGATTATTCAGCATGGTTGTACATTAGAATTTCCTGGGGAACTTTTTTAAAAATTTTATTGGAATATAGTTGATTTACAGTGTTGTGTTTCAGGTATACAGCAGAGTGATTCAGTTACACATGCATTCATTCTTTTTGAGATTTTTTCTCATATAGATTTTCATAGAATATTGAGTAGAGTCCCCATACTATACAGTAGTTCCTTGTTGGTTGTACATACACTATATAGTGGTGTGTGTATGTTAATCTTAAGATCCTGTTTTATCCTTCCTCCCACCCCACCACCCCCGTTTCCCCTTTGGTAACCATAACTTTGTTTTTAACATCTGTAAGTCTGTTTCTGTTTTGCAAATAAGTTCCTTTGTATCATTTATTTAAAAAATTAGATTCCATACAGAAGTGATAGCATATGAGATTAGAATTTCCTGGGGAACTTTTAAAGTGATACATGAGCCTTACTTCAGACCAATTAAGAATCCGAACATGGGGGTCAGGCTTATGCATCAATTTTTGTTGTGCTGTTTCTAAATCTCTCCCTCTGATGTGCAGCTGGGGTTGAGAACCACTTTGGAAATGGAAACAGCCCTGTATAGTTCACAAACCCTTCTCCAGACACTGCTCTTTTCTCTTGCTTCACTCTTCCTGACTCACTTTGATTTGACGCTGTTACTATGTGCCTTCCTGTATCCACCACTAACTGAAGACTGGGTTTCTCCTTTGATAGGCAAGCTTCTTCCAAGCCCTGTTTCAGGCAGGTGGAGCCATCATGTAATCCTATACCACTGAAATGTTTCTTAGTGGACCATAGGATCATGTTTGAATTCTTTAGTGTAGGTTTTCACTGGTTTTATCTTAAGCATTCTAAAAATTCAAGTTTTTGTAGATTAATTTTTATCTCTCATTCTTTTGTGTAGTCATGTTGTTCATCTTTTAATAATTTTACTGATGCCTGAAAAATTATATTCATGGCATATATGAGAACATTTATAGTGGTAAATCAAGCTGAACCACATGGAAAAACTAAAACTAAACTTCCGCAAAACAAAATGTTAAGAAAACCACAGGTCCTCTAGAGGGCGCTCATGTGCTTCTTTCATTTCCGTTCAGGTTCAGGAGCAAACCAGAGAGCCCAGTAAAAACCCTTTTCTCAGGAAGAAACGGGCTCTGGTCTCTGAGCCGGCGCTCCTCCGAAGTGTGCAGCAGATCCCAGGAGTCGGGAAAGTGAAAGCCCCCCTCCTGCTTCAGAGGTTTCCAAGTATCCAGCAACTTAGCAACGCGTCTCTCCGAGAACTGGAGGCGGTAGTAGGACCAGCAGCTGCCCAGCGCATTCATGCATTCTTCACCCAGCCCAGGTGAGGGCTCCTCTCATGGGCATCTCATCACGGGACTGCAGGATCTCGTTTTCTTTCCACACTAAGAAACGAGTTCCTCGGAGAAGGAAATGGCAGCCCACTGCCGTATCCTTGCTTGGGAAATCCCATGGGGAGTCTAGTGTGCAACGGTCCATGGAGTACAACAGGGCTGGACACGGCTTAGCGGCTAAACAACAAACGGCAGTTCTAGCCAATGAAGGAGAACAAAAACTTGTAAGGAATTGGGCTTGGGGCTGAAACCAAAATCCTGTTGCTTACGGATGTGAATGTCTATTTAGAAAAACCAAAATAAACTGCAAGCAAATATTTAAACTGAAAAAAGCAGAGTTCGTTTTACAATTAGGGAAAGATGGGAAGAGGCCTGAGTGGAAGCTGCCAGTGGTCCTGCGCTGTTCTCTGGCCTTAGGCGTGCACTTCGATTAGTGGGCCTGCGCCAGACGGCACTGCCCTCATCCTGCTGGCATGACCTAGGCTGGTGGGCACTTGCCTAAGGGAACCTCAGATTCAGCAGAAAGCCAGCCTGAGAGGATTTTACTGTGTGACCTTGACCTTTTCTATCATGGAAGGTGGCGGATATGACTGTTTAAAGGAAACAGACCTACAATGAAGCACTGTTACCATAAGCTTGTTGTTCCTGCTGGCAGAGCCACTGTTCTTCAGGTCTAATCTTAATATACCTGTGCTGTGAGGGTAGCTGCCAGTGTCAACAAACGATTGTACTGCCTTTTTTTCTTCCTTTCTGTCTCCCTTCCTGGTAGTTGCACAGTTTGTTTATAATCACTGAGCACGTCTTCTGAACACAGAAGGCCTGGAGTCTGGAGCTCCCATCCCACTGTAAGATAAAAAGCCAGCGTGTGTGAGGGACGGAAGAATGTGTTTGTAAATGGATAGCCCAGCAACCAAAAGATGCCCAGGGAAGTGGCACAGCCAGCTGAGGAGAGCCTGGGGCTAGAGACCAAAATGTACATTCACTCATCTGAAGAATAAGCACACTGAACAACAACAACCACACACACACACACATATTGGAATATACTCGGCCATCAAAAAGAATGATGTTGGGTCATTTGTAAAGATGTGGATGGACCTAGAGTCTTTCACGCAGAGTGAAGTAAGTCAAAAGAGAAAAATATCATATATTAACACGTGTGGAATTCAGGAGGTTACAAAAGAACCTGATCGCGGGCAGGAATAGAGATGCAAACGTAGACAGTGGACAGGTAAACACAGAGAGGTGGGGATGGGATAAATTGGGAGATTACGATTGACATATATGCATGTCATGTGTAAAGTAGATAGCTAGTGGGAATTGACTATAGCTAATGGAGCTCGACTTCATGCTATGTGGTGACCTAGATAGATTATGAGGTTGAGGGGAAGAGATCCAAGAGAGGGGAAAGATGTATACATATAGCTGATTTGCTTCATTGTACACAAGAAACTAACATAACTTTGTAAAGCAATTACACTCCAATTTTTAAAAAAAGACCAAAAAAAAAAAAAACATTTAAATAGGCCATACATTTTCAAGGACACTAAGACATCTTGAAAGCTCTCAAAGTCCTATTTTGTGAAATGTTAGTAATTTTTAAAAATATTTATATATTTCCTTGGTTGCCCCAGGTCTTAGTTTTGGCACACTAGATCTTTACCTGTGGCATGCGAACTCTTAAGTTGTAGCATGTGGGATCTAGTTCCCTGACCAGGGAATGAACCTGGGCCCACTGTATTGGGAGAGCAGAGTCTTAGCCACTGGACCACCAGTACAGTCCCAGTAATTTTATTACTTTTTTCTTTACATACACACTGCTTATTTATTTATTTATTTTTGGCTGCACTGGGACTTTGTGGTTGCACACAGGCTTTCTCTCGCTGCGGAGCGGGGGCTGCTCTCTAGTTCTGGTGCTCAGGCTTCTCGTGGTGGCTGCTCTTGGGGCGCACAGGCTGTGGGCGCGCAGGCTTCAGTAGCTGCAGCACACGGGCTCTGGAGTTGTGATTGGATGGTCCGAGGGCACTCAGGCTTCCAGAGCTGTGACACAGGGCTCATTAGTTGTGGCTCGAGGGCCCGAGTGTGCGGGCTTCAGGAGTTGTGGCTGCCTGGCTCCAGGGCACTTGGGCTTCAGTAGCTGGGGCACCCAGCTCCAGAGCACAGGCTTCATAGTTGTGGTGCAGGGGCTTAGTTGCCCCGCGGCCTGTGGAATCTTCCCGGACCAGGGATCAAACCCACGTCCCTTGCATTGGCAAGAGAGTCCTATCCACTGCTCCACCAGGAAAGCCCAAACTTTTAAAAATCAAGTACAATAAAATTTCTGTGCATTAGGGTAAGAAAGTGAAATCAAAGTGGAAACCATTAACTGAGGCAAATGAATGTGTTTATTTAAATATTTATACAAAAATATCAGTAAGAACAGTAGATACATTTTCCCAAATATGGTTGCTTCCCTTTTGACATTACACACTAGAAAATATTTTAAATTCATTTATTCTCAAAATGACATGGCAGTGCTATACTGTAGAAGATATATAACTTATACTATGTCAACAGTGAATCTTAGAATCACTGTGTCATCCAATGTATAGCAAGATAAACCAATGTCATTTTACAAAGTCAAATAGAGCTCTAAACTTAAGTCATTTACGTCTTGACCTTGTACAATGTTTTTAACCCTTCCTAAAATTCATGGGGTCGCAAAGAGTCGGACACGACTGAGCGACTGAACTGAACTGAAAGACTCTTAAAATATACAGTTATATACTTTCTACTTTAAACAAAATGAGAAATGTTTTGAGTATCAAACAGTATATTATCTACCTTGTAGACGGCATCTTCATCTAACACTGCCACTGTGTTAGCGACTTTTAAGTGACATAAAATGGAAGAAAAACTGCTCCTAAATGTTTGGGTTTTCTTAATCTAAAGTCATGACAAATTTGGCACTAGATTTTATCTGGAAATAGCATTCATATTATCTAGAAATAATAGTAAAATCTTGTTCTAGGTTAATGATTCCCCCTTAGGTAGCAGGTCTTTGGAACAGTTTTTAGTAACACTTAGTCTAGGATTATAGTCCCTCCCCCTGCCAGAGTTTGGGGTCATCTGAATTCCGAGTTAAGGAATTAATCTATGTATCACCCAGGCCTAAAAACTTACTAATAGGACCCATATAGGAAATCCTAATTGAACTCTGACAGTAAGTAACTAAGAGTCCTAATTATAGTCGTTAAAAA
This sequence comes from Cephalophus harveyi, assembly GCA_006410635.1. Classification (NCBI taxonomy): domain Eukaryota; kingdom Metazoa; phylum Chordata; class Mammalia; order Artiodactyla; family Bovidae; genus Cephalophus; species Cephalophus harveyi. The sequence goes on along the minus strand of SJYT01080125.1, from coordinate 178,522 downwards.
CAGCCATATTTCCACATTATTCTATTTACAATACTTTATATAATAAATAACTTGCAGCGGTACCGTTAGACTACCCTAATTAAGCTTGTCTTCCACAAGCTTCTAGAGGCTTCTTGTTACTTATACTCAAGGACATGTCAATTGTATGTTTACGCTCTGAGAAGATGGGATTTGAGCATATTGAGAAATCTTCCTCTGTGGCACAAACACGAAGGTCCAGTCAGCACGAGAAGCGCTCTCGCTTCTTCACGTCAGTACAGAGAGCTGTCGGTGTTGAGGAGGCTGAAGGGAGAGGAAAGCTTTTTCTTGACCGGAGGCATCGTGACACCAACCGACGGGAGGCACAGGGTGCTTGCCGACTTCTGTCTGTTCTTGTTGGTGCCCCAGCTCAGAAACGAGAGCTTTTTCGAGACTTTCTTGGTTTTATCAGTTTTGTCATCAACATCGATGCCTAAGCAGATCATGGAGTAAGTCTTCTGCATGCCCACAGAGTATGTGGCGCATTTACTATGCTGTACACAGAAAAGGAAGAACGGTTAAATGGTTGTTTTATCCTTCCAATAATTCTTTTTATTCTCAAAACCTGTCTTGATATGCTGTGATTATAGTGAAATGAATATTTTAGGCAGACATATTTTTCTGTTATAGGAAGTAATTTATATACATGATTTAAATTATGAAAAGAATGATTAGATCTCATTTAACCATTTTTAAAGTGTCGGTTAAAAATGGTTAGAAATCAAGATGTCAGAGAAATGACTGCCAAGTTTTGAGACTCACATTCTGCACTCAGGGCATCCTCTTTAAGTGATATAATTCTGAGATTCAGTGACTAATGCTGATATAGGATTAGGTTCTTAAGAACAAGGATAATTCTTAAGGAATATACTCAACAGTAGTCATTTAGGCTAGGGACCACTACTCACTTTCAAAGGTCATTACATCTGAAAAAGTAATACATACTCATGGTCAATAGTATTGAAATGCATCAGGTGAACAGCGGGTGTCCCTCCCACCTTTCAGCCCTGTTCCCTGAGGCAACCACTATCTGTTACATTTGTAGAAATAACATTCATATACAGGTATCGATATGTGTCAAGTATACAGCACCATTTGTCTTTCCTTAAGAATACACTGTGTGCACGGGTTTGCACCCTGCTTTCTTCACTTAATGTATCCTGGATTTCAGCCCACACCAGTAGATGTGGCGGCTCAGATGGTAAAGAATCCGCCTGCAATACAGGAGACTTGGGTTCAATCCCTGAGTCGGGAAGATCCCCTGGAGAAGGGAAGGGCAACCCACGCCAGTATTCTTGCCTAGAGAAGCCTGGTGGGCTACGGTCCACGGGATTGCAAAGAATCAAACACAGCTGAGTGACTAAGCGCGTTCTCTTTAAAGACAACAGAATCCATGGTAACAAGGTTATGATTACATTTTTCCAGTTTCTTAAACTGAAGAAATAAACATAAAATTTACCATTTTAACCACTCGTGGCCTTAAGTACACTCACACTGCTATGCAGCCATCACCACCACCCACCTCCAGAACTTACCCAGCTTCCCCAAGTGAACTCCATGCCCACTCAACACTACTGTTAACTTTTTTAGGATTGTGCAGGACTCAAATGGGAAATGTGAAGGAATTTGTTTTCTGAAGACTTCCAAAATTCTAAGGTTTGCCTAATACTGAGATTACTTTGCTCACAGAATGTTTACTGACCATCTACCTTGTTCCGGGCACTGAAATCAGGCTGTATGTATAAGCAGACATACAATATATATCTGAAGCCGTTGGGCACATTGTTCATAATATAAATCCAGGAAAGGAGTTTGAGTGGTACAGCAAGAAAGGAGGGAACTTCACGATAAAATGTCCCTCCTGAGTTTGGCAGCTCCGGATGAAGACGCCTCTCCCTTTTCTATTAATATAAAACTGCCCATTAGACTTGCCTGGTGCTCCAGTTGTTGCGACTTGGCACTTTCACCGTGGTGGCCTGGGTTCTTGGGGAACTAAGATCTCAAAAGCCACACAGTGTGGCCAAAAAAAAATGGGAAAGAAACTCACTCTGTACCTGTCAGCAGCTTCTCCTCATTCCCTGGTGCCTCAGCCTCTGGTAAGCACTAACCTACATTCTGTTTCTGTGAATCTGCCTATTCTGAACATTTCTTAATGGAGTCACACCCTCATTCACTGACCCTCTCTAGTCTGAGTTCTGTTGCCATTTCCCCATGAAAGAGTGTCCTTTGGGGGACTTCCCTGGCGGCCCAGTGGTTAGGACTCTGCTTCCACTGCAGGGGTTATGGGTTTGATCCCTGCTGGGAACTAAGATCCCACGTGCCATGCGGTGCGGCCCAAACGAAGTGTCCTTTTGCCCTCCTGCCAGGTACAACAAACTCAGCTCTGCTTACCTCGTTCTCCACCTCTTAGCTGTGTTCAACGCAAACCACCACTCTCTCCGGCAGGATTTTCTTCTCTTGGTTTCAGAAGCCCCTTTTTATCCCACCTTCGCATCTACTTTGCACTCCCTTTCGCTCCTACTTGGGGATCTTAATCCCCCAGCCAGGGATTGAACCTGCATCCTCTGCACTGGAAGCACAGTCTGAACCACTGGACCACCAGGGAAGTCCCCCATATGTACCCCTTCACATGGCTGGATCTTCCTGACCCCCAGATGCTTGTGGTGTCTCTTCGAGGTTTAGTCCTCAGCCCTCAACCCCTCAAGGGTAATTTCATTTAGTGTCTTACAGCTTGAAACATCATCTCTATGCTGATGATCCTCAAGTATTTATTTCTAGCTCTGACATTTTCCGTGAACTAAAGATGTGACTACTCAGCTGCCTACGTCACCTTGACGTGTCTCTTGGGTGTCTCATGGCACGTGAAACACAGCACAGCACTTGTGTTTTCTCTCTGCCCCCCTCACCCCCGGCCCCAATTTCCCATCATAATGAAAAATGATGCAGTTGTTCAAGCCAAAAATCAAGGAGCCCTCCCCTTGTCTGCCATCTTTTCGACACAACTCACCTACAAATTTGCCAGCTCTACCTCCCGGTTAAGTCACAGGCACATCCACCTCTCTCCACCTCCACCGTCACCCCCTAGTGTAAAGCTGCTAACATCACTGGCCTGGGTGACTGCCACGGCCAGCTCGCTCTGCAGCCACGTGGCAGCCTCCAGGCAGCGAGACAGCCTTCTACAATAAACATCAGAGCACATCATTCCCCACCTCAGAAGGTTTCAAACTTCCTTCACTGCCAAGGAAGCACTGCCTGTCTCCCACCTCATTTCTCACCACGCTGGCCCTTTGTCACGATCCTCCAGCTGAAAGGCCTTTTAGTTCCTCTGGCAAGTGAAGCTCAGTCCTGCCAGCGGGTCTGGTATCTGCACCTGTTGGTGCCCCTGTCTATTTATGCTGCGTGGTATGTGGGATCTTAATTTCCCAGCCAGGGATTGAACCCGCGCCTACCACATTGGAAGTGCAGAGTCAACCACTGGACCACTAGGGAAGTCCCCATATGCTTTGCTTATACCTCTTCACATGGCTGGTTCCTCCTGACACTCAAGCCTCAGTGCAGCCCTACCCAGGGGCCCCTCCCAGCCCCAGTCATCCTAGCTCATTACACATGTTATTTCCTTCACAGCACTTACCAAAATCACAACTACTTCTTTACTTACTTAGTGCCAGCTTTGTGGGGTAGGACCTTATCTTATTTCAGCTGGAGCTCCAACACCTGAGAAGGGCCTGGCACACAACTGATGCCCAATCAATAGTTGCTGAATGAATACATGCATACTGTTCTAAACAGAAGTATCCAATGTACAGAATTAAATGCAGCGAGTACAGAAGGGCGTGAATGCAACAGTTCCTCCTCCTTGGGGACACAAAAGAATAGAAGTGTGCATGTGAACTTGCACGGGCTCAGACACGTCCCAAGATCTCACAGGAAAGTGCTAACACTCCTGAGAAGAGCATCTTCCACACACCTTCTGTACCATTTGAATATGTATATTTTTCAACCATGAGTATGTATCACTTTTGCAATGGAAAAGAATTTAATCAGATCAATTGGTTCTTTTATCTTTAAGATATTTTTTTTAAAAAAGCTTTCCAGTGATTTCTCTGACCCAAGTTGAACACATTCTCACTGATGACAAACTTAGGAGCTCAGTTATTTGTGGAATGTTACAAATGCAGGCAGGAGGCAGGGGTCCTGGTAAAAACCTCAGGTTGGACTCACCCTGACTTCACTCCACATCGCTATTTACTGCCAGGGGGCATCAGCACTCACCATGGACGATGTGGCATCCAGGAGGCTCACGACCTTCATCTCAATGTCATTCTGGCCAAAGCTCTTCAGCATTTTCATAACCTCACTCAGCGTCAGCCACTTACAATCTACGTCATGAATGGAAACAATATAATCCCCTTCCTTGGTTCCTGCCTCCTAAAAAAATATATGATTTCAATACAGGTCAACATTCTTTTCACTGAAATCCCTGAAGTAGTTCCCAAGTTCATTAGCAAAATAGTTATCTGCATAAGTTAACTTCAAGAAGGCAAAAATTATGATGGGTGTGGAGGGTGCAGGAGGCGGGGCCCAAGACAGATGGATACATGAATACAAATAGCAGATACATTTGTTGTACAGCAGAAACTAACACAACATTGTAAAGCAATTATACTCCAATTTAAAAGAAAAAAAGGCAAAAATTAATCTATTTCTCTTTGGGCAAGAAAGGTATGAAAGGCCTTTCACATAAAACCAGGCCTTTTACTTAGAAGAGCCCTAAATCAAATCACCCCAGTATATTTGTGTGGACAGCACTCTTTACCCTGGTAGCTGAGATGGTAAAGAATCTGCCTGTAAAGCAGAAGACACAGGTTCTATCCCTGGGTTGGGAAGATCTCCTGGTGAGGGGAATGGCTACCCACTCCAGTATTCTTGCCTGGAGAATCCCATGGCAGGGGAGCCTGGCGGGCTACAGTCCATAAGGTCACAAAGAGTCAGACATGACTGAGCACCTATCACTTAACTCTGTACTCTACCAGACAGACTATCTGAAAAGGTGCCAGTGAGTTTTGCTTCCAATCTAGAAGGATCCATGCTTACCGCAGCAGAGCAGTATGGATCCAGGAAGTGGACCTGAACTGGGGAGTTTCCTCTCAGGGTGAACCCCAAGTCCCCTTCTTCTGCAGTGAAGTGAATACTTCGAGGAGCCGTCCATCTCTTGTTAGCCGAAAACACAGATAAAGGACCCTTGGGAACAGAGCATCATTAGGTTAGGATCTGAAGGCTGAGTCAGGCATTTGAAAGCTAAAGGAAATGATGCCTTGTCATCCTTACAGATTTCATTCGGCCCTGGTCAAGAGACTCATGATACCATCTGCAATATCTGCGCTATAAAGTCATACAAAAACGTTCATTGCCATTTTCTCTAAAAGATCGATATGTTTAAAACAAAATTATGTCATACAGCATCTCTACATACTTGCAACTTATAAAAAAGCCTTCCCCTCAAGTCATTATGAAATAAACGTTCAACATACCAGCTTTTGGAAGAAGTCTGTTACTGTCACTTTAGAGAACTGTGGGAGTATAATTTCAACTTCTCGCTCAGTTTTAGCTGGAAAAGAAGGTTAAAAGTAAAAGCATAAGTGATTCTGTAACTGAAAGTTATTTTTGAAAACTCAGGCCTAAGTCCATTTGGGTATCTACTATGAGCTATGAGCCCCACTTGGGCTGGGACAGATAGTGATATAAGACAAATTCCCTGCCTTCAAGGGAGCTTATTTGCATTCTGGTGCAGCAGTCCCCAGCCTTTTTGGCTCTAGGGACCCATTTTGTGGAAGACAATTTTTCCATGGATCAGGGGGCAGAGATGGTTTCAGGATGATTCAAGTGCGTTACATTTATTGGGCACTTAATTTCTATTTTATGGCCATTTCAGGATACTCTGCCTTGACTTTAGGGTTAGGATTCATGCTCCTAAAAGAATTTAATGTTGCGGCTGATCTGACTGGGGATGGAGCTCAGGCAGTAATGCAAGCAATGGGGAGCGGCTATAAATACAGGTAAGACTTTGCTGGCTTGCCCCCTGCTCACCTCTTGCTGGGGGGCCTGTTTCCTAACAGGCCATAGCCTACAGGTCTGAGGCCCAGGGGCTAGGGACCCCTGTTCTAGTGGACATCCTCTGATACTCATAAAATCCTACTGAGAAGTAACTTACATTTCAGGTGTGGCTGTTGGGGAAATACCATGCTTTCAACACTAAGTTTTGGGCAAGAGGTGCTTCCTCTTTTCCTTATTAGCATGCAATGTGAGGATTTCACAGTGAGAAGTGGGTTTGCCAAATCACGTGCATCGATAGCTAAATAGCTCCACCATCATATTCATGGCACTGCAGCCATGAAATTAAAAGACACTTGCTCCTTGGAAGAAAAGCTATGACACCTAGAGAGCATATTAAAAAGCAGAGGCATTACTTTGCCGACAAACGTTCATGCAGTCAAAGCTATGGTTTTTCAGTAGTCATGTACACATGGGAGAGTTGGACCATAAGATTTGGATGTCTAAGCGCCATAGACTTGGACCAAGGCTGAGCACTGAAGAATTGATGCTTTTGAACTGTGATGCTAGAGAAGACTCTTGAGAGTCCCTTGGACTGCAAGGGGATCAAACCAGTCAATCCTAAAGGAAATCAATCCTGAATATTCATTGGAAGAACTGATACTGAAGTTGAAGTTTCAACACTTCCATAGACTTGGACCAAGGCTGAGCACTGAAGAATTGATGCTTTTGAACTGTGATGCTAGAGAAGACTCTTGAGAGTCCCTTGGACTGCAAGGGGATCAAACCAGTCAATCCTAAAGGAAATCAATCCTGAATATTCATTGGAAGAACTGATACTGAAGTTGAAGTTTCAACACTTTGACCATCTAATGCAAAGAGATGACTCATTGGAAACGACCCTGATGCTGGGAAAGACTGAGGGCAAGAGGAGAAAGGAGTGACAGAGGATGAGATGGTTGGATGACATCACTGACTCAATGGACATGAGTTTGAGCAAACTCAGGGAGATAGTGAAGAACAGGGAAGCCTGGCATGCTGAGTCCATGGGGTCACAAAGAGCCGGATACAACTTAGCAACTGAACAACAACAAGCCAACCCTTCCCACGAGGATAGTCAGTGTTTATCAAAGGATCCCAGTGCAGGCTAAGAATACATGAAAAACAATATATAAAAAAAAGAAAATCTGGGGAAGAAGACTAGCAATGCCAAGAAGGCTGAACCTCTGTATTCACAGGATGACCCTGTGGTTTCTTTCTGTTTCACACAGCAGTGGGCTCAGGCAGGTTGCTCATCTACTACAAGGCTGGTGCTGCCACCCGCAGAAAACCTCATAGGAGTTGTGCATCTCCCTCCTGCTATGGAGGCTGTCTCTATTTCGTAGCCACAGACCACACTGCATGGACAAGGCTGCCAAGGAAGTAGCCTGTGTCCATAAAGGAGAATTCTTGAGTGCATTCTTGTTTCCACCAACCATCTTGGTCATCTGGAGCAAAGACTTTGATCTCTCTAAGGCTGCATTGTTTCATCTTTAAGATAAGGGTGAGAACAAGTAGAATGAAATTCTATATACATCTGAGGCTTAATGTTGTTCCTCAGCTCATGAATTCTTGAGTGCATTCTTGTTTCCACCAACCATCTTGGTCATCTGGAGCAAAGACTTTGATCTCTCTAAGGCTGCATTGTTTCATCTTTAAGATAAGGGTGAGAACAAGTAGAATGAAATTCTATATACATCTGAGGCTTAATGTTGTTCCTCAGCTCAGTTCAGTTCAGTCACTCAATCGTGTCCGACTCTTTGCGACCCCATGGACCACAGCACACCAGGCCTCCCTGTCCATCACCAACTCCTTGGCAGATCTCAAATCCTCAACAGACGTTAGCCAACTTTACTACTGACAAACTCAGGATTCTAGCTTGAGGAGGGTTCTGTCTCTAGAAGCTGGTCCCTGAAAATGGGGTGGACCCTCAGAGACTGGGGACAGAGGTGTAGGGAGTGGGGTGGGAGGGGGCTTGGACAAAGGGGGGTTCCCTCAATTGGGCTACTTCACTCCCTTTCTTCTAACTCCTGGAAAGAGTCTAGTCATTTTTAACTGTAAGATCACCTCTCCAGGCAACTGTCCACCTCCCAACTCCTGCCCTTCAGGGCAGAACTGACCACTACCTCCCCAAGGGCTGCAGCAACTAACCAGTTTATTTCCATATTTCTAAACTCAAGACAGTGCTCAACACCTTAGAGATGCTTAGAAAGTGCTGGTGGTACAAGATCTCATTTATACGTGGAATCAGAAACAAACTCATCAGCATCTATTTATGATTAAAAAAAAACAAACCTCAACAAAGTGGGTACAGAGGGAACAAGCCTCAACATAATAAAGGCCACATATGACAAGCCTTGAAAAGTTCTCCTCTAAGATGAGGAACAAAACAGGGATGCCCACTCTTACAACTTTTATTTTACATGGTACTGGAAGTCCTAGCCATAGCAATTAGACAAGGAAAAAAAAAAATTAGGCATCCAAATCAGAAAGGAGTAAAACTTTCACCATAAGCAGATGACATAATACTACAAACAGAGAACCCTAATTGTTGTTCAGTAGCTAAGTCATTCGGAGAAGGCAATGGCACCCCACTCCAATACTCTTGCCTGGAAAATCCCATGGACGGAGGAGCCTGGTGGGCTGCAGTCCATGGAGTCGCTAAGAGTCGGACACGACTGAGTGACTTCACTTTCACTTCTCACTTTCCTGCATTGGAGAAGGAAATGGCACCCCACTGCAGTGTTCTTGCCTGCAGAATCCCAGGGACGGGGGAGCCTGGTAGGCTACCATCTATGGGGTCGCACAGAGTCGGACACGACTGAAGCGACTTAGCAGCAGCAGCAGCAGCTAAGTCATTGGAGAAGGCAATTGCACCCCAATCCTGTACTCTTGCCTGGAAAATCCCATGGATGGAGGAGCCTGGTAGGCTGCAGTCCATGGGGTCACCAAGAGTCAGACACAACTGAACAACTTCACTTTCATACACTGGAGAAGGAAATTGCAATCCACTCCAGCATTCTTGCTTGGAGAATCCCAGGGACAGAGGAGCCTGGTGGGCTGCCATCTATGGGGTCACACAGAGTTGGACACGACTGAAGTGATTTAGCAGCAGCTAAGTCATATCTGACTCTGTGCAAACCCATGGACTATATTTGAACTAATGAATGAATTCAGTAAAGTTGCAGGATATGAAATCAATAAACAGAAATCCATTATATAAACAAATCCAATATATCTATACACAAATAACAAACTATCAGAAAGAGAAATTAAGAAAACAATCTAATTTACAATTACATCAAAAATAATAAAATACATAGAGATAAATTTACCCAAGGAAGGGAAAGATCTCTATACTGCAAACTATAAGACACTGATAAAAGAAACTGAAGAAAACACAAATAAATGGAAGGATATTCTATGTCTGTAGACTAGAGAAGTTATATTGTTAAAATGTCCAATTGTTTTATATATATATATATATATATATTTGGATATTGTTATAATATCCAAAGCATTCTACTGATTCAATGCAATCACTATCAAAAATCCAATGGCATATTTAACAGAACTAGAACAAATAATTCTAAAATTTGTATAGAACCACAAAAGATCCCAAATAACCAAAACAATCTTGAGATAAAAGAACAAAGCTAGACCTCAGCATGAAATCATGCTCCCTGATTTCAATTATAGTATGAAGTTACAGTAATCAAAACAGTATAGCCTGGGCACAAAAACAAACACACAGATCAATGAAACAACACCTTCCACGATCAAGCCTGGGAGGAGGAATAAGGATGCAGGTGGCTTTCAAATCATGCAGTTGGAGGCAACAGACAGATAGCAAAGTGCAGATTTCCATTACAATGGTGGTATGTGGGTGGGTATGGAGCATAGCAAAAATGTCAAGGTAAAAGGCAGTTCCTGGGGCCTCCTGACTACCAGTAATGATACAACCCCAGAGGCGGTCATGAGACTTCAAGGAAAGGAATCTAAACAAAGGAAACCAGGGAGAGGACACCCTCAAGAATGCCAAGAGGGGAGACTGGGATTGCGCAAGGCAGTCAGCGAAGTGTGGGAAGGAAAGTCAGAGCACAACCAAGGTGGCAGGACCCTGGCATCACAGGTGGCGATATGAGGGGCAGGACCCTGGCATCACAGGTGGCGATATGAGGGGCAGGAGGGGGTCAGCTGCCACTAAAGGGTCAACAAAGACCACAAAGGAGGCCCCAGATCTGAGAATGAGAAGGTAAGGACTCCAGGGCCAGAGGGGCCCTTGAGCAGCCCCGCCTCGCATGCAGCGCACCCTGCACCGGCACCCACGCCACTCACAGACGACGTCGGGAGCTTCGGTCAAGTTCAGGAGGTCATCGTCCTCCCGGAGCTGAGAGTACTTCAGCTGGGACCGCTGGCGCGCCGCGGACAGCACCTCCTGCAGCACCTCGATGTTGCGGAGCTTCTTGCACAGGCTGGCCTCCCTCATGGACTCCTCGTGGTGGGTAACAGCTCGGCACAGATGGGATTTCCCTGCCCACAGAAAATCAACACCACCGGTCACGCGTAACAAACTGCAACATGAGTACTTCATGGAGGGCCTGAGTGCCCAAGGATCTGCCCAGAAAGGTGGACATTCTCTTTCCTGAAGGATCTGCCTGGAAGGCTTCAGCCCCTCTGAAATGTGTGTGCAGTATGCTCACTTGTATCTCTAGAACGATCATTCAGCAAACATTTACCCAATGTTCTAGGCATTAGAGACAAAGCAAAAGCTAGCCTCTATATTCATTGAATTAAAATAACAAGCAAAGAAATGTATAATGGGTCATGCGGCATTAAGGTTCTGGAGAAAAATAAAGCAGTAACAAAAATAATAGGCAGATGTAGTAATTGAGAAGATGGGGATTGAGGAGTCACTGTTCTATGATGTGTGATCAGAAAAGGCCTTTTCGGAGTCTAACTTAAGTAGAGCCCTGAAGCATTCCTAGAAGAAGGGCAGCAAGTGCAGAGGCCCTGGGACAGGAGCGTGCCTGAATGTTTAAGGACAACAAGCGGCTTGGAAGTTTCGCTGAGGAGAGTGAAGGCTGCAGAGAAGGATGGAGAATGAGGCCAGAGAGCGCAGGCGAAGACGCCTATCCTTCTCTGGGTGAGATGAGAGTACAAGGGCTCCTGGTAAAAAGCTGGGCAAGCTGTGTGACCTCTCTGGACCTCTCTCACCTCAAATGAAAACTGGGGATCATACCACATCTATCTCATAGGGTTGGGTGAGGTTTAAGCGAGTTAATGTCTATTAAGCAGGCACCACGTAAGCATGGCTTGGACTAGGGTAGTAGGTAAGAAGTGATCAGATTTGGGATATTTTTCTAGGTAGAGTCAACAAGATTTGCTAATCAAAGATGGATGAGAAAGAAAGATGAAGGTAAAGAGTGAGTCCTAGGTTTCTGGCCTGCAAACCTAGAAGGATGGAGTCACCATCACTGAGATGGGAAAGTGCATGTGTGGGATGGGGGCGGCAAGTGTGAGTGGTGGAAGAACTCAGATTTGGACACGGAAAACTTGCTCTGAGATCTGTTAGAGACCAAACTAGGACAACTCATTATCAGTTCTTAAGTGTGGCCTATGAAACGCGTGCTTCCAGAATAGGATGACCAAGGACCATCCCCTGGACCACTAGGGAGCTGGAAGACTGCCAAGCTCTGGCTCCACTGTGGGAGGGCTGGGCGCACACTGAACCCATGAGAACACAGCTCTGGAAGCCCGCTCAGGCTAGAGGACTGTGCCTCCTGGTTTCTGAATCCAGAGTGGCCACAATGACTCAGAAGACCTACTCCCCAAGCCTGCCCTGGCAATCTGTCTGGGGTTGTCAGTGAGTGGGAGCAGCTGGATGGGTCAGATGGGACAAAGGAGGAAGGGAGCAGGAGAGCCAGCACGCACCCAGTAGTTGGCGCTGATGAACATTCTTCAGGGTCCCCAGGGGTGTCAGTCCCTCTGGCATGTGGCTGTAGAGCTGGGACAGGCACTTCTCCTGGTGGTCCTCATCTTCACCAGGCTTCACTGCAACAGGAACCGCAAGATAGATCCTTTCTCATGGCCGTGGTGCAGCCTTTATACATGGCTCCACAGACCCACTGAGAAATCCCGCTTTCAACTACATCCCCAGTTTAACAAGGCACTTGGGATAATAGATCTCCTTTCCACCCCTGGCCACACCCAGGCAATCCCGCCCAAGGGCTTTGTGCAGGGGGGCCAGTCTCACTCTAGGGGCTCAAGATTTGGCTCCAAGCCCCTGATCTCTACCTCCTCCCAGTCACCCATCTCACGAACCTCCAAGCACAGCCCCGCCTTAAACCTCTGAGGGCCTCCCTGCCTGCACCCTCCCTGGTACATGTCCATTCCTAACCTCACCAAACCACCCACCGCTACCTCAGCAGCCTCCGTTCCAGGACCCAGTCAGATCCTGTTCTCACTCTAGCTGTCCTCTCCTTCCTCGTTCCACTGGAAAAGTCCCCCGCAGAGTCCCAAGATGGCAACGCCTGCCTCGGAGGAACCTCCATGACTATACCAAGGACTCCAACCTCTGCCCCATTTGTGTTCCTACCTCAATGACTGAAGCATTGAGCATTCCTATTGGTTTACCCAACTAGTCCCACTCAAAAGACTATAATCATCCCAGCAGGAGCAGCTAACACAGAGAGCCTTCCATATATGAAGCATTATATAGCTTTGCATAGAGGCACTTAGTTTTCACAACAGCTTGTGAGATAGGATCTCTTCATATTCCCATTTTATAGATGAGAAAACTGAGGCACAGAGCAACTAAGTAACTTGCCCTAGCTAGTAAATGACAGAGCTGAGATATGAACCCAGGCAGTCTGGCCCCAGAGGATGGCCTTTCCATTACTTGGAGGGCAGCCTTGATGAGCACGAATTGCAACAAAAGTCCCTTTCCCACCTACAACCTCAGATCAGAGCCAAGACTAGGGGGAGGAGAGTGAGGCATTCACCCTAGGCTGAAAATTTAAGCAGGTGCTCTAAACCCAGCCACCAAGATATATATGATGCTGCTGCTGCTGCTAAGTCACTTCAGTCGTGTCCGACTCTGTGCGACCCCATAGACGGTAGCCCACCAGGCTCCCTCGTCCCTGGGATTCTCCAGGCAAGAACACTGGAGTGGGTTGCCATTTCCTTCTCCAATGCATGAAAGTGAGAAGTGAAAGTGAAGTTGCTCAGTCGTGTCCGACTCTTAGCGACCCCATGGACTGCAGCCCACCAGGCTCCTCCGTCCATGGGATTCTCCAGGCAAGAGTACTGGAGTGGGGTGCCATTGCCTTCTCCATATATATGATAGTTTAATACAATTTTCTAAGTATCAAAATTAATGCAAAAATATTCATGGTGAACATCAAATTTCCTTTGTTTCATGCTCCAGTGTGGCCCAGCATACCACTGTTACTATCTGCATCTTCATTTTCTTTTATTAATTTGTTTTTGACCACTCCACACAGCATGTGGGGTCTTAATTCCCTGACCAGGGATCAAACCCGTGCTTCATGAAGTGGAAGCACGGAGTCTTAACCACTGGACTGCCAAGGCAGTCCCAACCGGTGTCTTCATTTAAAGTTTTATGGTGTCTTCTTTTAAATTTTAATCACCGTGGATTTTTGCCTCAATTTTGATTCATCTACAATTACATGTTAAAACATTATCTCAATTACTGAGTTCATGGGCATCCCCTTAGATTTTGTGTTTGAGGTGAGTATCTCCCTGATCTAGTCCTGGTCCTAGATTCCAGGTGAAATATAATCTCTATGAAGCTGTCAGCTCCACCCCAGGCAGAAGAAATGCTACCCCCTCCCCCTCCCACAGCAGTTCCACATCACCCCTAATCCCACCCTGTGTGACAGCTGCCTGGACCCACGTGTAACCCCCACCCTCCGCCCCCAGGCTGTTGAGCATCTCTCAGGCAAGCAGAAAGCTCTCTCTCAGCTCAATGTCACCCAGAGGCAGCAAGCCTGCAACCCTGACCAAAGCCCGGAGCCCCAGGCCGCCCAGCCTTACGCTGGTGGTCGATGAGTAGGGTGGCTGTGAAGTAGTGGGCCAGGGCTTCATAGTGGTGGGCCTTCACGCAGGCCAAGCTGGCCCAGGAGTACGGGATGTTCTCCTTCACCGGCTCCTGGTTCATGGCCGTGTGCAGCTGCCGATAGACCTCTCCCACCTAGCACGGAAGAAACGCTGGGAGTGGGGAGCCTGGCACAGGGGCCCTCACGTATCCGGGCTGCAGAACAAGAGCCCTTTCTTCTCCGTGGCAGCCCCTGCCAGAGGCCGCTCCACAGTCTGGGAGCTATTCCAAGGGCTCCCAGAGTTGTCAGTGTCGGAGTTAACAGGGAGACTGGGCCACCATCATTATGCTGGTCTTTAGGCTCAGCTGCAGATGGAATCAGTGATCCGTATCTGAAACACGGACTTGCCAACAAAACGCAAGCCAGCGCTCTGGCCAGCCAGGGCGGGCGTGCTGCCCAGGTCACGGGCAAGCTGCCGTGGGAAGCCCCTGCCGCCTCCAGTGGGCCCACACCAACGCACCCTGCTCGCCCCGGAAGTCAGGGGGAACAGCAAGGCTTACCTTGGCCGCTTCCTGAGCCACCTTCACCAGGAGGAAGAACTCGTTCTGGAGCCCAGGGAGGCAGACCTTCTCAAACGTGCTTTCCTGGGCTTGTGCCAGCATCATTTTGACCAGCACACTGAGCATGGCGGGGCTCATGTCGTAGCTTGGAGTGTGAGTAAACGTCTCCTTCAGGTAATTTAAAATCCCTGCAATTGGTTTTGAGCATTAGTTAGGAATATCCTGTTTATTTCACCATGCTGCTCAAGAATATAAAAAATGATGAAGCAAAAATATGAAACTAGTGTCCCAAAGCATCTTTAGAAAACTCTGATTCTCAATTACCATGAAAACCAGCAAATTCCACTCCTGGGTATAACCCCACAGAATTGAAAGCAGTGACTTAAACTGATATTTATACAAGAATGCTCATGGCGGCATTATTCCTAGTAACCAAAAGGTAGAAACCCAAATGTCCGTCGACATTTGAGATACGAGGATACATCAAGTGTGGTATATACATACAAAGGAGTATTTTCAGCCTTGGGACTTCCCTGGTGGCCCAGTGGCTAAGACTTCATACTCCCAGTTCAATCCCTGGTCTGGGAACTAGATCCCACATGCCGTAACTAAGATCAAAGATCCCTTGTGCTGCAACTAAGACCTGGAACAGCCAAAGAAATTAAATATATTTTTTTTAAAAAGGCAAGGGCTTCCCTGGTAGCTCGGTGGTAAAGCATCTGCCTGCCAATGTAGGAGACGTGGGTTTGATCTCTGGTCTGGGAAGGTCCCACATGCTGCTAAGCAACTAAGCCCCTGCACCACAATTACTGAGACTGTGCTCTAGAGCCCAGGGACCACAACTACTGAGCTCACGTGCTGCAGCTACCGAAGCCCAGGTGCCCTAGATCCTACGCTCTGCAGTAAGAGAAGCCACTGCAACAAAAAGGCGTTGCTTGGCAACCAGAGTAGCCCCCACCCCCACCCCCGGCTCACCACAACTGGAGAAAAGCCCACACAACAATGAAGACTCAGCACAGCCAAAAATCAATCAATCAATCTTTTTTTTTAAAAAAAGAAGTCAATTCTGACACATGGTACAACATGGATGAAGACATCATGCTACGTGAAGTAGGTCCATCACACTGAGCTGAGGTATCTGGAATAGTCAAATTCATAGACACACATGGGCTGGAGGGAGAGGGGAATGGAGTTATTGTTTAATGGGACAGAGTTTCCGTTTGGGGTGATAAAAAAATGTTCTGGAGATAGACATTGGCACAACAGTGTAGCTGTACTTGATACCAACAAACTACTCCCCAAAATGGTTACAATGGTAATTTTGTTATGTATGTTTTACCAGTAAGAAGACTTTTGTTTTCCAGTTCTCTTCCAAAACATTTACATCTGTATCAAGCGAGGAAACCAGCCTGCTCCCTGTCCACTCCTGTCTCACCTGGACCGTTTTGAGAAATCCCGTAAGTGACTAGGAATTTGAGGGAAGTGAAGGAAGACAGAATGACTAAAGGGCTCGGAGGGCGTCATGCTCACTCTTAACCTCTGGGTCATTCAGAAATTCAAGGCTTTTCTCCAGGACCTCAGGAAAGATCAGCTCAGACACTCTAGTGGAAATTTTCATGCTATAGCCCTCAGCTGACTTTCTTATGTGTTAGAAAAAGTGTCACAGCATTAACTGGCAAAGCAACCTAGAGCTGAAATAAAACCTCCTGGCAAAATCCCGTCTGACTGGTTCCTCTGGTTTTGCTGCAAAGCACAAGCTGCCCTGCAGGAGGAAGGCCACGGCTCTCTGGGGTCCACTCTCACTTTGTTCTCAAGCTTCACTTTGTCCACATCTCCAGAATCTTAGAGACAGGCATACCTGCTTCAGATTCTTCAGAAAGAAAGATGAGCCCAGAAAAGGATTTACAGTGAAAAAATTCGACTCCCACATGAAATTTCAGCATGATGCTTTCTCCCAAGGAATCTATCACTTTAACCAAACAATATCATGACCAGCCCAAACGGCAAAGCCAAGATTCTTCACAGCCTTGCAGAGGAAAGTGAGATAACCCCAAAAATTTTCTGCCAGGGGTAACACCCCAAAGTAGAGTGACAAGGACCAGCACAGAAAGAAACTTAATATGGAGCCAGCTCGGGGCATCACACGGTGGTCAGCAATGTGGCCACTTCTGCCTACAATCCCTATGCCATCTCTGCAGGACACAGCTAGAGGGGAGTCAGCCAGGACCCTTGAGCGCCCATGAGGCAGGCCTACCCACTGCACCCATGGGCTGCCAACCACCCCCTGCTCCTCTACAGGTTAGTGCAAAGTGTCACTTAGCAGGGAGCCAAGAAGAGCAACTATGGGTGAGCAAGCTTCTCAGAATTCTCATAACAAAGGCACAGATGGTAACACTCACTGATGAGGCACGCTGCCGGATGAAAGAAAAAAAGAAAAAGCCTAGATTCTCACCGCTTGAGAAAACTTATTCTCTTCTTCAAAACTGTATTCAAAGACACGGTTCATCCACTGCCATCCGTGGGGCCACTCATTCGGAAAAGATTAATCATTAACTACTGTGTACATGAGCCACAGTCAGACGGAGACGACCCGGTTTGAGCCAGGAAATAATTTTCCTGATGGGAAAAGCCACCAGCTCCAGAAGCTGGCCGGGCCCTTTCAGGCTTCTGAGGCCAACTGTGGGCCTGGGGAGGATCCACAGACTCCCTTCAGCTCAGGTACCAGGGCCACCTGGCAGAGCCAGAGCTCTATTTCAGCGGCAGCACCCCCTTGGAGACATACCTGCAGCTCTCTGAAAGGCATCCACCGTGCTCTCCAGCCCAGCTTCTGTCTGTCGATTGCACCGGGTGCCGATCTGTGTATAGAGGGCTCCGATGTTAAACAGGATGCTGGCCTTCTCCAGCAGCAAGTTCTGTTGGCTGACCGGAACCCCGGTGAGGGAGTCATACCTATTTAAAAGAAACATCTTCTGAGAATATGAATCCCTTGGCTAGTGAGTGCCATTTGGGAGTAAAAATGGACAAAACTTGAATAAAACTCAAAGATGCACATGCGATGAGGCTTTTATCTCAAGCAAGACAATGGGCCTGCTCACACTGTTAAGACGCCCACAAGCACAAACAGAAACAGGGCTGCTTCTTAACCAGGATGTCCTTCCGTGGGTGAATGGACACACAAACTGTGGTACAGCCATACAGTGGAAAACTATGCAACACTTAAAAAAATATACAAGAAATGAACTATCAAGGCATGAAAAGACACAAGAAACCGTAAGTGCATGTGACTAAGTGAAAGAAGCCAATCCGGAAAGGCTACATACTGTATGATTCCAACTACATGACATTCTGGAAAAGATAAAACAATAGAGATAAAAAGAATCAGTGGTTGCCAGGGTTGGGGACTGCCAAAGGGTGGGGATGCCTAGGTGGAGAGCAGAAGATTGCAGGGTAATGAAACTATTCTGTATACTATGACATGGATGCATGTCATTGTTGTTCAGCCGCTAAGTGATGTCTGACTCCTTTGCAACCGCATGGTCTGTAGCCCGATAGGCTCCTCTGTCCGTGGGATTTCCCAGGGGAGAATACTAGAGTGGGTTGTCATTTCCTTCTCCAAGGGATCTTCCCAACCTGGAGATCGAACCCACGTCTCCTACTTTGGCAGGGGGATTCTTTACCACCGAGTGATCCGGGAAGCCCACATGTGTCATTGATCATTTGTCCAAACCCATGGAAGGTACACCACCAACAGAACTGTAAACAGTGGATGCTGGGTGATGGACAGCCAATGTAAGTACATCAGCTGTAACAAATGTAACACTCTGGCGGTGGATGTTGACAGTGGAGGTGGGTGCGCAGGAGCAGCGGGTATATGAGAACTCTCTGCACCTTCCTTTCAATTTTACTATGAACCTGAAACTGCTCTAAAAAGTCAAATGTATTTTTAAAAAAATAAGGCTGCTCTTACATGAAATGTAGCAATTACTAACCCCTCATAATTCTTCCTGAGGCCTTAAAGACTCAGGATATGTTTTAAAGTTCATACATTGATCAGGGTATAGATATGGAGCTTCTCCCTAATTCAGCACTAAGAAGTCACATTTGGGGTGTTCACTCATGTGCAGGCAGCTAACACACCTTTAGGAAAAGTCATCTGCCCTTCCTTTCAAAAGAAAGCATTAAGAGCCATCTGCTGTGGTGAAATTTAACTCTGAATATGCTTCTCCGCTACTAGGATTTACTTTCATTTCCCATACTCCTTGGGCTTCTGTAGCGGCTCAGATGGTAAAGAATTCACCTGTAATGCCCTGGGTCAGGAAGATCCCCTGGAGAAAGAAGTAGCTACTCACTCCAGTATTCTTGCCTGGGAAATCTCATGGACAGAGGAGACTGGCAGACTATAGTCCACAGGGTCACAAAGAATTGGACAAGACTGAAGTGACTAAGCACGCACATACTCCTAAGCAACTCAGAGAAGAGGTATAGCATCTCCAAGATATTTCGACAGCACTAATCGTCAAAAGTACCAACTCTGGGAAAGAATCAAAGATTCTGCTTCAGTTTTTAATAGATGTGATCTACTTCTGTCTGCTGCCCTGGTCATTGGGAGAAAACTTGATTCCCACCCCCATTCCATGAGACAAGAATCTTGCTTCTTGTCAGTTCTACCTCAGAGCCCTGGGGTTTCCCTCACGATAAAATGCACACACATACGAACACACACACACACACACACACACACCTCCTCTTCACACACACACACACACAAATGCCTCCTCTCCTTGGCTCACTTGCTCTGAGAAGCAAGAAGCCACTGTCTGTCGGAGCCTTCTCCCTGTGGATCCCCTTCATAAACAAACACCGATTTATCCACACATCTCCAGGCTCCCCTTTGTTCATGGGACAACTGGAAGGAGGGGGCTGCAGTGCAGAGGAGCCTTGTGTGGGGCTGAGGCTCTCCAGTGTGGCTGCAGATAGAAAGCCCCAGCTCAGGCACCTACCAGGTAAACAGGATCCCCATCTGTCGGGTGGGTGGGAAGAATCGGCTCTCGACAAACCCCAGCTGCATGAAGTAACTCATCAGCAGCTCGACTCCCGCCTCATTTCGGCTGGGCGTCCGACAGGCCTGAAAGGACAGGAACCACCGCAGGGGTGAGTGGGTGGACAGAGAGCAGATGGACGGTCCAGGAAGATGCTCACACACAATTTCTCTGGAGCCTGGGCCCGCTGCTGGTATCATGAACTCTAGAAGAGCTAGGAGGAACTCATGAGTCCTGGAACCCAGCCCCAGACATGCATGTCTGTCTCCTCCTTCTTTCGTGGCAAGAAGATGAATGGATGTTTCCGACAGCCCCTCCCTAACATCCCCGACCACCGCTGATTCTACAAGACTTCAAGTGCAACAGTGGGATCACCAGAAGACTGGACAGCCTCTAATCACAGCCAGTCTCCTCTCCATCCCGCTGCACATGGACACGTACTTGTCTGAGATCCATGAGATCTGCTATTCCATCTTCGTAGAGGTAGCTATCTTCACTGTAATGTTCCAGAATAAAATCCTGCAAGAAAAATGAGATACTGTAAGGTGTGATTCAAAACCAGAAACAGGTAAAATAGTAGCATCTAAGGTACGTGTGTATGCTAAGCCAATTCAGTCATGTCCGAGTCTTTGTGACTCTATGGACTGTAGACTGCCAGGTTCCTCTGTCCAAGGGATTCTCCAGGCAAGAATACTGGAGTGGGTTGCCATGCCCTTCTCCAGGGGATCTTCCCAACCCAGGGATTGAACCCACGTCTCTTTAATCTATTGCACTGGCAGGAGGGTTCTTTACCACTAGCGCCACCTGGGAAACCCATAAAAATGCAGGTAGAATTCATAAAAATTTATGGGAACATGTGCACTACAGTGATTTTCTAAGTGGTGGGATTTATTTTCTTAGTTTTGTTTACATATATTTAAATTCTTTTGCTTTTGTTGTTTCAGTTAAAGGGGAAAAAAGTAAAAGTGAAAGTCGCTCAGTCATGTACAACTCTTTGCAACCCCATGGAAGTGGGTAGCCTTTCCCTTCTCCAGGAAATCTTCCTAACCCAGGGATCAAACTCATGTCTCCCACATTGCAGGCAAATTCTTTACCAGCTGAGCCACAAGGGAAGCCCAAGAATACTGGAGTGGGTAGTCTATCCATTCTCCAGCAGATCTCCCGGAACCAGGAATGGAACCAGGATCTTCTGCATTGCAGGTGGATTCTTTACCAACTAAGCTATCAGGGAAGCCCAGTTAAAAGGGAAGTTGTTTTCTATTTAAAAACATCTTGGCAGGGGACTTCCCTGTGGTCCAGTGGCTAAGATTCCGAGCTGCCAAGGCAGAGGTCACGGTTCCACCCTTGCTCAGGGAACCAGATGCCACATGCTATAACTAAAGATCCCACAAACAGCAACTAAGAATTCGAATGCCACAACTAAAGATCCTACATGTCGCAGCTGACAATCTGAAATGCCACAACGAAGATCGAAGACCCACCCTCCCCCCATGCCATAACTAAGACCCGGTGCAGCCAAATAAATAAATAAATATTTTTTTTTAATTAAAGTGCCTTGGCAGCATAGCGAAGTGACTTGTGTAAGTGACTGTGAGTTCAATCACACTGGCAAACATCACAGATATTCAGGGGCTCAGACCTTCATCTTCAGTGGGGACTTTATACATGGCAAAGGCAACTCATGTCTGAGGACTGTTATGAGACCTCAGGGTCTGTGATGGGAACCTCTGTGAGGGCACTTCCACGAACAAAGCACCCCAGTGAGACCCCCAGCTGGGTCCAGTGTTTGATGCTGGCTCTGTGAATTCATTCATTTATAAGACACATTGGTAAGCACTGGCAGCGTGCCAGGCACTGTACACAGTGCTGGGGCCACTTCAGAGAACAAAACAAAGACCTTGCCCCATGGAACTTATAATCTCACAAGGGCGCACAGACAATAAGTAACAGGCGTAACACAGGGTTCCCTGGTGGTCTAGAGGCTGGGACTCACTGCCGTGGCCCAGGTTCAATGGTCAGGAAACAGATCCCAGAAGCTGTGCTGCTGCTGTTTTGTCACTCAATCGAGTCCAGCCCTTCTCGACCCCGTGGACTGTAGTCCGCCAGGCACCTCTGTCCAAGCGATTCTCCAGGCAAGAATGCTGCAGAGGGTTGCCACTTCCTCCTCCAGGGGATCTTCCCCACCTAGGGACTGAAACCTCGTCTCTGACATCTCCTGCATTGGCAGGCGGGTTCTTTACCACTAATGCCACCTGGGAAGCCCCCAACCCACACTGCCTGCTGTAAGCTGTGTGGCGTGGCCAAAATTTTTAAAAATTTTAAATAAAAAAGAAATAGGCACAACATAACATATATTAGAAGATGGTTAAGTATTACAGGAAAGAAATAAGAGGAGTATAATGTGTGCGGAGAATGAGCTCTTGCAAAACATCCTCCATAAGGGCTGGCTCTCCCTGGCTGCAAAAAGTGGAAGGGAGCCATTGTTGATTACATTTTCCCATGTGGGCTGTGGGTATTCTCTTTACATGCCTTCTACATTAAAGTCCCTTCTGCTTTTTATATGTTCAGTGAATATTTACACATGCACCCATACACCCTCCACTTACAAAAATGGGATTGTACTGAACGAATATACAACTTGGCTTCACTCTTGTTTTTCTTGAATTGGCACTGTATCAAATGTTTTCCTATGCCACAAAGTATTCTACAACACAAATTTCAATGGTTATATAATCCTCCAAAGGCACAAACGTGCCATTCATCAAATAGAGTACCTACTATGTGCTAGCCAATATGTACCATGATATTCTTAACCCTCCTTTGTTAAACACATAAATCATGACAGTCCTCCTTCCACACATCTCTGATTAGTTCCTCAGAATAAATCCTGAGATGTTGTGCCAGTTCCAAGGATATGCAGAAGGCTCCTTTTGTTTTTTCACGTGTATCATTTTTAGCCAATTTTTCTGTGCGCTTTATGATTCTATGATTTTCTTTATGACTTTAAGTGCTAGTGTTTGGAATCAGCTCCTCTACTAACATAGCGACACTGTGTATATTTGAAATGGTTTTCAAATATGATCAATTATGTTACTAGTGACGATGATTATGGTGAGGATGATCTGGGAGACAAAGTTCCTCTAGGGCTTTTCTAGGACTACATCCATGAGTAGTGGATTAAAGCATTAAAGTGGCATCACTGAATTGATGGATGTGAGTCTGAGTGAACTCCGAGAGATGGTAATGAACAGGGAGGCCTGGCGTGCTGCGATTCATGGGGTCGCAAAGAGTCGGACACGACTGAGCAACTGAACTGAACTGAACATCCATGAGTAGTGGATTAAAGCATTAAAACCACCACTCAGGGGACTTCCCTGGTAGCCCAGCGCTTAAGAATTTGTCTTCCAATGAGAGGGGTGTGGGCTTGATCAGGGAACTAAGATCCCACATGCCTCAGGGCAACTAAGCCCACACGCCCCAACTACTGAATTCATCTGCTAAGTGAAAGATCCCACATGTCACAACAAAGACCCAAAGCAGCCCAAAATAAATAAATAAACAAGTATTTTAAAAAAAAAGAAGAAGGCTTGTTCTGCTTGGTGTTAAAACGCATGAAAAATGGACAATGAAACCAAATATGGAGCAGAAACAGAAGCAGATTCGAGAATCAGGTATATAACATAAGCCCACCATTCAAAGAAGAGGAAAAGCCTGGAGTATCCACCAGGGCCAGGCAGGAAGGAGGGTACACACAGCTGTTCCTGATGTGAACTGAAGGGAAGAACTCTTGCAGGGATGTGGGTAGGGTTATGGGAAACCACAGGGATGGCGTGGGATCTCCAGAGCCATTAGAACCACAGAGCTGAAGGGCCAAAGGGGAGGAGTTAGAAGAACTTGGAGAGGCGGCTGCCTGAGGCGAGGATCCAAACTCGGACATCCTCTGGTGGGGTGGGGTGGGAAAGTGAAAGTGAAAGTGAAGTCACTTAGTCGTGTCCGACTCTTTGCGACCCCATGGACTATAGCCTACCAGGCTCCTCCATCCATGGGATTCTCCAGGCAAGAGTACTGGAGTGGGTTGCCATTTCCTTCTCCAGGGGATCTTCCCAACCCAGGGATCGAACCCAGGTCTCCCGCATTCCAGGCAGAGGCTTTAACCTCTGAGCCACCAGGGAAGCTAAGGAATGCAAAAGGTATCCGCCAGTGCTAACTCCCACCCAGAGCAGGAGGGAGGGGACTGAGGGGTCAGGAGGGGCACAGGATGAAAAGGACAGCATCCAACATGACACATGGATTCTTTATACATAGCTCAGGGGAGGCTGGCCACCACTTTGGTGAAAATAAAAACGTACAGCCCCGGGGCTTCCCTGGTGGTCCAGTGGTTAAGATTCCGCCTTGCAATGCAGGGGACACCACTAGTTCGATCCCGGGTCCAGGAAGATCCTACCTGCTACAAGGCAACTAAGCCTGTGCCACAACTACTGAGGCTGCGCTCTGCAGCCCTTGAGCCACAATTGCTGAGCCCACATGCAGCAACCACAAAAGCCCATGAGCCTTAGAACCTGCGCTCCACAATGAGAGGCCACCCCAATGAGAAGCCCGCCTAGCCCAACTAGACAGTAGGCCCTGCTCTCCGCAACTAGAGAAAGCCTGCATGCAGCAACAAACACCCAGCACGGCCAAAAAGAAACTAAAAAAAAACCAAGATAGCCCCCTACCTCTCATTACTCACCCCCAAACAAACTCCAGATTGAGCAAAGATTTAATGTTAAAAATTAAATAAAGCACTGGAAGAAACTACAGCAAAATAAATGTTTCCTCTTGGTGTAGAGAATACCTTCCAAGGCAGGGTTGTAAAGGGAAGAACTGTGAAGCTTAACAACATAAAATCTGTTTGGGGAAAAAATATATATTTTTTATTTTTTTTTAACTGGTATGCTTGTAAAACAAGTTAAAGGAGAGAACATACTAGGAAAAGTACTTGCAACATACATTACCAAGGATTACTCTCCTTCATATGCAAACGAACTCAAGAGCAACCCTATGGTAAAGGAGACAAAGGATAGAAATAGGTATTTCCAAGAGGACACATGTAAGGAGCAAATAAACAGAAGTGAGGATGTATTCAACTCTAGAATGTATACAAACTGTAATGATACCATTTTTGCCTGACCTCCCAAACTCAAAATGATCAATGATACCCACTGTAAGCGACAGGGACAGAGAAAAGGGACAAGGTAGAAGATTAAATAGTTAATCCCACTAGGGGATTGTAAGTAGAAAAAATACGGGAGACCCCTGTAAGTTAATGATTACTCAAAAGAGAAGACGCTTAACAACAAAACCAGGCAACAGAAGCACAAGACATGTGGCATGAGGCCCATATCCTGCCCAGTGAGCTCAGTAAGGTAATGATTCCCAGGACATGCTCTCCGCACACATAAGAAAACAATACTTTGCGGACCTAGCCTGACCATGTAGGAAGCAGAAAACTCCCCGCTCTACCTGGAGGCGGAGCTGATGATGGAAGCATGACGTCTACTCAAGAAAGACAAAGTTCTTCTCCCTCTCCCCACTTTTCCTTTGATTATAAAACTGTGGTCCGGTAAGTTCTCAGGGCGAAGCATTTCTCGCCTGCCTGCTTGTAAACCTCACTAGCATCCTATTCTAATGAATCATTTCTTATCTACCTCTTTGCTTCTCACTGAATTCTTTCCTGCGTTGAGACATAAAGAATTATAGTACCAGAGCTCTTGGGAGCCCCTGAAATGACACAAATGGTTTCAGATGGCAACTGCGGCAGGATGGCGGTAAGATGAGAAGGTCTGGGGTCAGGTCCTAGAAGGCTCATGGGATGCCACGAGCCAAGAGTATGGAGGAAGATACTCCACCGATGGCTGTCTGTTTTAAACAGGCTGATCAACCCCAAAGGCTTTGGGGCTCTGATCAAGAACTGGGTACAGGTCAAGTGAATGATATTATGGATGTGTAAAGGAAAAACAAACAAAAAACTGGAGGAATGGTGGTAATCAACATGGGTTGCCATAAAAATGTGGCAAGGGATCATAAAGATGTGGAAGGGATCAGCTGACAATGGAAATGGTATGCAAAAAGAAAGACATTTTACTGTTTGGATTGCTTCTGACAGGATATGGCAATCTACACTGTTTTTAAGTCTGAGACTTCCTTCTATATTCTGTATCTATCCCTGTTAAAACTCAAGTCTGTAAACTTAATTTTTCCAACTGTTATTGTAAACTGATAAATCTGCATTACAATGTCTGTTTTATGAATAAGTTTAAAAATGAAACTGAGATCTCTAAATACAAGTAAGTCATGTCTTTTTCGGAGAAGGCAATGGCATTCCACTCCAGTACTCTTGCCTGGAAACTCCCATGGACGGAGGAGCCTGGTAGGCTGCAGTCCATGGGGTCGCTGAGTCAGACACGACTGAGCAACTTCACTTTCACTTTTCACTTTCATGCATTGGAGAAGGAAATGGCAACCCACTCCAGTGTTCTTGCCTGGAGAATCCCAGGGATGGCGGAGCCCAATGGGCTGCCATCTGTGGGGTCGCACAGAGTCGGACACGACTGAAGCGACTTAGCAGCAGCAGCAGCATGTCTTTTTGTCTAGATAATATTGCTGAGGTTAATTTGTGAATGAGCTCAATTTAACTGGCTTTGAAAAGTAAAGTAAGCACTTACAAAATAAAACACTTCCAAATATAAAAGAAACTAAGCTAAATGGATTATAGATTCACATGACTTAAGAAATATTTAATATTAAATTAATATTTGGTATTAAAGTTTGTAGTTTAAGTTAGTTAATTAATACAGATGTTTTTAGACTCTTGAGCATTAAGTATAATACTTTATCTGGGTTTACTAAAATTTAGTAAGTTCATACTATATTTGTTATACAATTTGTCAACAAAAAAATTAACCCCTTATTGTCAGACTTTTGCCATCCTGATATCCTTGTAGCATGGCAACAATCTGCTCCGAAATTTAAAAAAAATTAAGATAGATATACAAAAGCTGTGGAGAAGGCAATGGCATCCCACTCCAGTACTCTTGCCTGGAAACTCCCATGGACGGAGGAGCCTGGTAGGCTGCAGTCCATGGGGTCGCTGAGTCAGACACGACTGAGCGACTTCACTTTCACTTTTCACTTTCATGCATTGGAGAAGGAAATGGCAACCCACTCCAGTGTTCTTGCCTGGAGAATCCCAGGGATGGCGGAGCCCAATGGGCTGCCATCTGTGGGGTCGCACAGAGTCGGACACGACTGAAGCGACTTAGCAGCAGCAGCAGCATGTCTTTTTGTCTAGATAATATTGCTGAGGTTAATTTGTGAATGAGCTCAATTTAACTGGCTTTGAAAAGTAAAGTAAGCACTTACAAAATAAAACACTTCCAAATATAAAAGAAACTAAGCTAAATGGATTATAGATTCACATGACTTAAGAAATATTTAATATTAAATTAATATTTGGTATTAAAGTTTGTAGTTTAAGTTAGTTAATTAATACAGATGTTTTTAGACTCTTGAGCATTAAGTATAATACTTTATCTGGGTTTACTAAAATTTAGTAAGTTCATACTATATTTGTTATACAATTTGTCAACAAAAAAATTAACCCCTTATTGTCAGACTTTTGCCATCCTGATATCCTTGTAGCATGGCAACAATCTGCTCCGAAATTTAAAAAAAATTAAGATAGATATACAAAAGCTGCAAATTAAACAGTCAGGGATATGGGAAATCCAAGATGGCTGCTTGGCTCTTCCTGGCTCCCTAGCAAACTCCGTCTTTTACTTAATGGGTTAAAGCCTTCCTTGGCTACAAAGCTGATGCCATACAACGAAAAATAAAAAGGTTTAAAATAAGCTCTTTTATTTAGGGTATACTTTTTACAGTTTTTAGTATTCAAGGCATCTGCTTTATTGGACAAATTAAATATGCCTATGTGATGAATTAACCAGACTTATTTTATAAACAAATTAATCTTAACTTGGTTATCTTTGGTAAAGATGAGGGTAATTTTAGAAAAAAATTATGTTTTAACAGATATTAAACTTTAGTTTTGCTACTTGAGGTCAGTATCTACTATCTAAAACTCACTTTTCAAATAGCTCTTTGTTGTTATATTACTGTGAAGCGTAACTGAGTTCTTAAAAAGGTATTCTAAACTTGTTTCTAACGCTGATCACTGTAATCCACCTTTGGATAAAGACTAAATGCTTATAATTTATAATTGGGGATATATATGTTAGAAAAAAAATCATTTAAAGGATTGTATCTCGCCTAGATCAAAGGCTTCTTATCAGGTATTCTTAAGTACATTATGCTCAAGAAAACTGAAGGGAATCAACTTCCAAGATGGAGGGTAGTTTGCTCCTAATTACTCAAAGTGCCCAACAGAGGACTTCCTGAGCCTGATGTCAGTCTTCCTCTCCCTCTGACTCTTACAAGTGCTGACCCTTGATTTCCTATTTGCAGCTAGACCAAATCTTGCTCACTGTCAACACCACTGGGATACCCTCTGTAGTATTCCTTAGAAACAACTTCTCGGGCAGGAACACCTGGTTGGGAGACTGCTTTGGGAGGAATAACATCTAAAGTTGTAAGCACAAATCTTGAATCAGTTACAAGGTAGACTTTGACACAGGAAGGAAACTTTTGGATAGCTAACTATTGCTCTGGTGAAACCTGCTATATCCATGAAAATGGCTGCTCCAACAAAGGCTGTCTCACAGGCGGGAGCTGCTGTTTCAGCCAAGGCTGTTATCCCAGGTGACAACACACCCAGGGCTTCCGAGGTGGCTCAGTGGTGAAGAATCGCCTGCCCAATGCAGGAGACACAGGTTCTATCCCTGGGTCAGGAAGATCTCCTGGAGCAGGTAATGGCAACCCATTCCAGTATTTTTTGCCTGGAAAATCCCATGGACAGAGGATCCTAGAGGGCTATAGTCCAAGGGGTCGCAAAGAGCCAGACATGACTTAGTGACTAAACAACAACAAAATGCATCCAAGAGTGAGGAAAGACCTCCTTTGCATCCCAAGCTATCCAAGGGGCCCATTTTCAGCTGAGCTGGCACCCGCAGCAGCATAAGTTACCAACCAACTGCCCCGATGGTTCTGCCTCTGAGAGAAACTTCTGACAGAAATCAAGAAACAGTAACAGTTCACGTGCTTTTTTCAACCTCCAATCTAAGTCTGGCAGAGGGTAAATTGGGAAGTTTTTCTGAGATCCCTAAACTTTTCACAAAAGAGTTTACCAGGTTGATCCAATCTTTTGATCTCACCTGGAGAGATTTACAAATCTTATCCCACTGCTGCACTCCTGAGAAAGAACAGCACAAAATGCTGGCAGCGAGTCCATGCTGACCAAATGGCAGCTCATGCCCAAGGGGGCCCTGCAGTACACCACATGGGGAACTACGCTGCTCCTGAGCCAAATCCACAATGAAATCATCAGATCCACTTTGTTGAGAGCGATAGATGGGACCATATGATTAATTGTTTAATAGAGGGTATGAATGAAAAAGCTCACAGTGGGGGCTTCCCTGGTGGTCCAGTGTGTGCAAAAATCCACCTTGCAATGCAGGGGTGGATTCAGTCCCCGGTCTGGGAAGATACCACATGCCAGGAACTAAGCCTGTGTGCTACAACTACTGAGCCCACCCAAGCCTCAACTATTGAAGTCCCCGAGCCCCAGAGCCCGTGCTCCACAAACGAGAAGCCACCGCAGTGAGAAGCCCCTGAACCGCCTTGAAGAGTAGCCTCCAGCTCTCCACAACTAGAGAAAACCTGCCGGCACAGAAATAAAAACAGTCACAACTTGGGGGCAGGAGTTTGTTTTAAAAAGAAAAAGCTTCCAATGAAACCTGTCAACTGTGAACAAAAGGGAAAGAAATCCAATAGGGACCAGATAAAAATCCTACAGTTTTTCAAGGGAGATTAATAGAAGCTTTTAAAAAGTGTACCTAGGTGGATCCCTCCTCGCCTGAGGGACAAGACTTTTTGGCTCTACATTTCATAGCCCATTCTTCCCCAGACATCAGAAATGAAATTCAAAAAAGCCAACTGTGGGTCCTCAGACTCCTAAGAGTGATTTGCTCTAATTGGCTTATTTGGTTTTCCATAATAGGGATATGGCCAAAAAGGCTGAATACACCCAGAGAGATAAACAAAAGGCCCAGATGATCACAATGGCTGCGTCCACTCTGAGACCACCATAGGAAAGGCCAGGTTTTTTAGGCCAATCTGGCCACAGTAGACCATAAGGCCCATAGGTACCCAGACAAAATCAGTGTGCTGTGTGTGGACAGAAGGGACACATTAGAGTAAGATTGTGATTGATGAACCCTTTGCAAACAGCCAAGGCATTGAAAGAGGGAATGCCCCAGGCACCAGAGAGTTGGGGGGTGGGGCAGGCCTTCTTTGATGATTTCACAATCAAAAGACTGACAGGGCCCAAGGCCAAAAATGGCTCTGCCCAGACATGGCATCTACATAAGTAATGCGGAGCCTTGGGCAGTCACTGAAATGGCAGGTCACCTGATAAAATTTCTCACAGACTAAGGCAACCTTCTTGGTCTTAACCCAAAGGATGGGAAAACTTAACAACTGTAAGAAATACATAATGGGAGTGTCAGGCAAGAGATAGGGGCACATTTTCCTGCGACCCCTTTTGTACAACATCAGTGGCTGGTTATTTCCACATTCCTTTCTGTTTGTGCCTGACTGTCCTATTTCTTTAATGGAAGGTACTTTTAAAATAAATTAGGGGCCACACTCTGTCCCTTGAGGGACAAGGAAATCACTCTCATCATCAAAGGATATTAACAT
The DNA here is from genome assembly GCA_006410635.1 of Cephalophus harveyi. Lineage (NCBI taxonomy): Eukaryota > Metazoa > Chordata > Mammalia > Artiodactyla > Bovidae > Cephalophus > Cephalophus harveyi. The sequence continues at coordinate 147,901 of SJYT01080125.1, read as the reverse complement.
AAAATAGAAAAGAATAAATTAAATCTATAACTGAGATAAAAGACTCAATACACCCTAAAATATAAAACATTAAGATTCCAGGCCTAATCAGAAACAAACAGATTGAAGCCTTCAGTGACTCTCTTTCAGATTTGGAAACTGAGGAAAATGGTCTGCATCTTCAAAATCATGGCTGTAATCTTTCTTAATGACTTTTCCAAAGCTCATTGTTGTATTTCTTTTAATTTATACCTTTTTGTAGATTCATCCTCCAATGCTTAACATTTAAGAAGGCTAAAAGGATGTCCCTTGGACTGCAAGGAGATCCAACCAGTCCATTCTGAAGGAGATCAACCCTGGGATTTCTTTGGAAGGAATGATGCTAAAGCTGAAACTCCAGTACTTTGGCCACCTCATGCGAAGAGTTGACTCATTGGAAAAGACTCTGATGCTGGGAGGGATTGGGGGCAGGAGGAGAAGGGGACGACAGAGGATGAGATGGCTGGATGGCATCACTGACTCAATGGACGCAAGTCTGAGTGAACTCCGGGAGTTGGTGATGGACAGGGAGGCCTGGCGTGCTGTGACTCATGGGTTCGCAAAGAGTCGGACACGACTGAGTGACAGAACTGAACTGAACCACAGTGACAATGACTGGCAGTTCTCTGAACAGAGAAGGGACAATCAGCCAGGTGCTTTACTCCTTCCCCAGGCAGGCTGATGTTCAGTCTCAGCCCGAAGTAGCTAATGATCAGTCACTGCCCTTTACCCCCTTTGAAGCATAAAAGGGTAAACACCTGGAGGGAGGAATGATATAGACAGAGTAAAGGGACAAAGTAGGTGATTAAGTAGTTAATCCCACTAGGGGATTGTAAGTAGAAAAATTATGGGAGACCCTGTAAATTTGCTTAATCACAAAACCAGGCAGGCTTGCTTAGAAACAAAACCATGCAAGAGAGGCATAAGACATATGCCCAAGACAATAGAACAATGGTGGCTTGAGACCCACATCCTGCCCAGTGGGCTCAGGAAGTTAATGACTCCTAAGACATGCTCTCTGCCTGCATAAAAAACAATAATTTGTGGACCTAGCTGGACTATGTAGGGACAAGAAAACTACCCTGCTCAACCTAGAGGAAGAGCTGATGATGGAAGCATGATGTCTACTCAAGAAAGACGAAGAAGTTCTTCTCCCTCCCCCCGGAGCATGGGCTCTAGGGCATAGGGGTGAGACTCCTGTGATCCAGAGCTCAAAAGTAGTGGCACACAGGCTTAGTTGTTCCACAGCATGTGGGATCTTCCCAGGATTCCTCACCACTGAGCTACCAGGGAAGCCCCCTACTTTTCCTTTGATTATAAAACTATATAGTCCAGTAAGTTCTCAGAGTGCACCATTTCTCGCCTGCCCACAAGCGTCCTATTCTAAAAAATCACTACCTATCTACCTCTTCACTGCTCACTAAATTGTCTTCTGTGCTGAGACATAAAGAACTGTGGTACCAGAGCTCTCTGAAGCCCCCAAAGATGACACAAACGGTTTCATAAGCAGTCACAAACACTTGATAGGAATGTAAGGCAAGACCAGTTCTGGTGGGTTATTAAGGAATTGTATTTTTGACCTACCAAATCCACATCTAGAAATTTATCCAAAGGGAATATTCAGCAAAGTGTACAAAAATGCTCACAGGAGAGCTGTTGACAATAAAATTTGGAAGATGCCTTAAGAATGAAATTAATAGCTACCCTACTTGGCACTTATTACCAGTAGATACCATGCTGAGCCTGAATAGATCAGAGGAGTCTCACATCCTTCTAAAGACCCCTGATCAGAAGATGAGACCAGGTGCTCAAAGCTTAAGTACCAAATAAAGGTGTAGGGGGATGTGTTTGGCTGTGAGGGATCTTTACATGTCTTGGTATTTTCTGAACATTTTGCATACTGTTCTCAATCAGAAATATATACTAACAAAGTTATATTTAAAACAAAACAAAAAAAACTTGAATTCTCTAGAATTTATTTTGATGGTGCTTCTTCATGAAGTTGTTTTAAAGCCCATTTATTTAAAACAGAACATAATCAGACCATGAAGCTTCACTGACCATTAAACATCACAAGGATACACAGATTTGAAAGACAACATGAATTGCCCTGATTTAGTTGGCCAGATACTTCTGCGCACCTGTCTGTGTGACTCTCAAGCACAAACATAAGAGGAAAAACAGAATGTCCCCCAGACATTCTCATTTTTGTATGACTGACATCTGTAGAGTTCTTTTTAGACTAAAATGACATGGTTGGAAACCTCAGCTGAATAGCACTTGGCCATATCCATAACATGTGATTTTTTTTTCCCCACTAGATTTAATGTGAATTCTGCACATGACATGTTTGGATCCTTACAGTTGCCCAGGAAATTCCCAATTTTCTCCAAGAGTCTCCCTTTTGAACACCTGCACTCTTTTTAAATTTTTTAAATTTTGGCGACCTGCACAATTCCTTTCAAACTCACACATTTTGTGTTTCTGGGTATGTCTTTTTTTTTAAATTGAAATATAGTTGACTACAATATTATGCTTGTTTCAGGTATATGACATACTGGTTTGACATTTGCATACTTTATGAAATGATCATCATGGCAAGTCGAGTAGCCATCTGTTGCCATACAAAGTTACTACGGTATCACTGCATATATTCCTTATGCTTCATAGTCTATCCCCATGGCTTATTTATTATTTGAAAATTTGTAACCTTAATCCCCTTCACCTACTTCCTGTCCCCTGCAAAATGCCCACACTCTTTCAGCTCTGGCACAAAGCAACAAACTAAATCTTAAAAGAAACTATTCTACAAAAGCAACTAAAACATTTCCACAGACATAAGCATTGTCTGGAGTCTCACAGACCTATGGCAAGTGTCACACCTAACTAAAAGCTCACGTGCCCTGTGAAAAGCTGGCATACAGGTGTCTACTACCCAGAAAATTAAACTTTTGGTAATCCTGGATCTGGCGAGACTACCAAAGTCCCTTCTCAAACTCTAAAATAAACCCCAAACTCACAGGGCCCAGGAACTGGATTTAAACAAGACATCAGTCCACAGGCCCTGAGTGAAAGGAACTCACACAGTCTCTGCTTGAGATTGGAGGACAAGTGCAAAAGCTTTCAAAGCATTAACCAATTTTTTTTTAACTGGAGAATAATTGCTTTACAATATTTTGTTCATTGGAAGGACTGATGCTGAAGTTGAAGCTCCAAAACTTTGACCACCTGATGCAAAGAACTGACTTATTAGAAAAGACCCCGATGCTGGGAAAGATTGAAGGCCGGAGGAGAAGGGGATGACAGAGGATGAGATGGCTGGATGGCACCACTGACTCAATGGACATGAGTCCGAGCAAACTCCAGGAGCTGGTGATGGATAGGGAAGCCTGCCGTGCTGCAGTCCATGGGGGTCACAGAGTCAGACACAACTGAGTGACTGATTTGATTTTGTTCGTTTCTGCCATACATCAACATGAATCAGTCATAGGTATACATATGTCCCCTCCCTCTTGAACCTCCCTCCCGCCTCCTCCCCATCCCACCCCTTTAGGTTGTCACAGGCACTGGGTTTGAGCTCCCTGTATTATACAGCAAATTCCCACTGGCTATTTTACATATGGTAATATATATGTTTCAATGTTACTTTTTCAATTAGGCCCTTCCTCTCCTTCCCTACTGTGTCCACAAGTCTGTTCTCTATGTCTGCATCTCCATTGCTGCCCTGCAAACAGGTTCATCAGTACCATCTTTCTAGATTCCATATATATATGCGTTAATATATGATATTTTTCTCTTTCTGACTTCACTCTGTATAACAGCTTCTAGGTTCATTTACCTCATTAGCACTGACTCAAGTGCATTCCTTTTTATGGCTGAGAAATATTTCTCTGTATATATGTACCACAGCTTTTTTATCCATTCATCTGTCGATGGACATCTAGGTTACTTCTATGCCCTGCTGCTGCTGCTAAGTCCCTTCAGTCATGTCCGACTCTGTGTGACCCCATAGACAGCAGCCCATCAGGCTGCCCCGTCCCTGGGATTCTCCAGGCAAGAACACTGGAGTGGGTTGCCATTTCCTTCTCCAATGCAGGAAAGTGAAAAGTGAAAGGGAAGTTGCTGAGTCGTCTCCGACTCTTTGCGACCCCATGGACTGCAGCCTACCAGGCTCCTCTGTCCATGGGATTTTCCAGGCAAGGGTATTGGAGTGGGGTACCATTGCCTTCTCTATCTATGCCTAGCTATTGTAAATAGCGCTGCAATGAACATTGGGGTACACGCATCTTTTTCAATTATGGTTTATTCAGGGTGTATGCCCAGTAGGAGGATTGTTGGGTCATATAGTAATTTTATTGCTATGTTTTTAAGGAATCTCCATAGTGGCTGTTTTAATTTACATTCCCATTAACACTACAAAAGGGTTCCCTTATTTCCACACATTCTCCAGCATTTATTGCTTGTAGATTTTTTGATGATGGCCATTCTGACTGGCATCAGGTGGTATCTCATTGTAGTTTTGATTTGCATTTCTCTAATAATGAGCGATGTTGAGCATCTTTTCATGTGTTTATTAGCCATCTGTATGTCTTCTTTGGAGAAATGTCTGTTTAGCTTTGCTGCCCGCTTTTGACGGGGTTGTTTTTCTAGTATTGAGCTGTGTGAGCTGCTTGTATATTTTGGAGGTTAATCCTTTGTCAGTTGATTCATTTGCTATTATTTTCTCCTGTTCTGAAAGGTGTCTTTTCTCTTTATTTATAGTTTCCTTGGAGAAGGAAATGGCAACCCACTCCAGTATTCTTGCCTGGAGAATCCCATGGACAGAGAAGCCTGGCGGGCTACAGTCCATAGGGTCGCAAAGAGTCAGACACGACCGAGTGACAGCATAGTCCACAGTCCTGCTGCGCAAGAGCTTTTAATTTTAAAATTTAGATTTAATTAGGCTCCACTTGTTTATTACCAATTGCTTTTTAAAAGGACAAATTATGTAGTGCCCAAAATGCCATATGGTCATTTTTTTCTTTTCTAAAATAAAATCAGTGAAAAGATGAGTCAACTAATAGGACTGCTGTGACAAGAAACAGAATTCTTTGAAGCATTTTTCACGATTCTGAGATTCATCCCTACACACCCTGCCTGTGCTGGAAAACTTGGAGACAGACACCACCTTCCACCTCATCACCACTTTCTTCTCCTACACAGAAGTTTGAGATGATTCAGTAAAACTCATAGAGATGGATCTGGGGCAAAGAGGAAGAGGAAAGCATTCCAGACTTGGGGAGGCCTCTCCTGGCCCCAGCTTGGGGGAAAGCCATCTCTGGGTACCTCCATCAAAGCACCTCTCTCACTTCCCACCCAGATCCTCCACTGAATTACAGGGGCCCTAACAGCTGGGCCTCTGACATCACCAGCACCTGTTCAGCGATTGACACAGGTGGACCTACAATATCACTGCTTGCCAGAGACACACATGGCTAAGGGAGGCCAGGTACTATTTTTAGTTTAAAGAGGTGAATTGTGCAATGTATGACTATCCCAATAAAGTTGGTACTCAAAAAAAAAAAAAAGATGGAAGGGAGGGAAAGAAGGAGGGAAAGAGAAAGGGGGAGGACAGAGTGGAGGATAGAGAGAAAAAAAAGAGAAGGCAGACATCCAGGGATCAGGGGATGGGCTACTCTAGCTATTCAAGTGTTTAAGGGCAGTGAACCAGTATCTTTGGTTTACTCTGAAAGGTATCAAAAACAAGATGTATTAATGTGTGGGGAGAGGGATGCATAGATGCACAAATAAATGATAAGGTGACTACAGCAAAATGTTTTTCAAAATAAAATGTTGAGGGTCAAAAACTTTTGGCTATTCTTCCAAAAACATGGCCTAAATTGACTATAAACTTTGAGGCAAAAAAAAGATACTAAAACAGGATGCAATTTTAAAAACTCAAAGCCTGTTTACCATAGATCCTCTTTGCCTTAGATTCCTGGAGCCAACCAGCCCGGGTTCCCAACCCCTTCTCCAGGCATGTGAGAGTCTTAGCGACCAGATGTTAGTGAGCATAGGAAAGTTTAGCATGGGCTGTCCGGGTGGTCTGCTGAAGGTGCTCAAGGTCACCCTGAAGAAATCAAGCGACACTTGGCCCATTGAGCCTCACTCAGCACTTGCAAGGTATCCACAATTTCCACATTTCTCTTTTAAACAGCGAATCCAGTCCCCATTGCTTTGAGATTTACCTTGAGAGCGACTGAAAAATCAACGTCCTTGGTTTCCTTCAGGCCAAGTGGAATCAGGGGAATCGTAAATGCTTCCCTAGAAGGAACAGAGCAAGCTACATGAACATCCATCCGCACCTCGGCCACTTTGCACACCCCCAGATTGCCCCGCCACCAGAATCTAGCTCAGGTTCCCACCCGTCTCCTCCCGCCAAGCTAGTACACATCAGTTCATTTTCCATAAAGACCACTGGGGGACTTCCCTGGTGCTACAGTGGATAAGAATCCATCTGCCAATGCAGGGGACATGGGTTCGACCTGTGGTCTAAGAAGTTTCCAGATGCCTAGAGCCCATGTCCCGCAACAAGAGAAGCTATCACAGTGAGAAACCCACGCACCACAACAAAGAGTTGCTCCGCTCACTGCAACTGGAAAAAGCCTGCGCGCAGCATCAAAGACCAAGTGCAACCAAAAATAAATTTTTTTTTTTTTAAAAAGACCACTCAGGTCATGTTCTCGTCTTTGCTGCAAAAGGAGTCCCCGTCCCCTTCTAGACGACCAAGCCTAACACAGGAGGCCCCTACCAGCTGTACCCTGATTTATCCCTCCCATCACATTGCATCTTTGAATAACCATCCCGAGGGCCTCTGCACACCAGGGTCTGCGCCTCGCGTGCTCACTGCTCTGCGGTCTGGGGCACTGCCACCATTTCCAGCCAACCCCCTCCCTCCTCCTCCTTCTCCTCCCTTCACTGCAGTGGGTCCCACCTTCCTGCAGCCCTCCAACCCTGGGCTCTCACGTGCCTCCTCCCATGGGGAGTATCCCTCTAGGTGTCACAAGGAAGGCCTTGAGGGCCCCATCTGACACCTAAGTGCACCTGGCTCCCAGCCCTGGGTCAGGCCCTGGCTGGCTATTTCCCCACCACCTCCTCTCCCCCCACCAACCACCTGGTTACCCCCAAAGGTCACCCTGGGCGTGGTCTCAGGGGCAGGGCCAGTGGGAAGGGAACTGGGCTCAGCTGTGTTTTGCCAACAGGGATTTCGCTCCCTGACCTGTAACAGGAGACCTCCTGGGGCCGCTCAGCCCAGCCGGGGAGGAGGCCAGGAATGCAGGCGGGGTGAGTGGACAATGGGCTGTAAGCTGAAGCTGCCTCTGTGGGGGACAGAAAACAACGGGCCTGTGCTGAAAGCAAGCGAGTCCCAATGGGGTGCATAGCCTCCCCAAGGCCTGCCAGGAAGCTAGATCCTGCTAGAAGGAGATGAGGACAGGCCGGGCCGCTCTCTGCTGGCTTCACCCCGACGGGGCTGGTGGCTAGGTCTGCTCTTCCTGTGACCATGCAAGAGCAGCCAGCATCCCCAGGCTCCTGGCCAGGACTCCCCACCCTCTCCATCTTGCACTAATATATTTTCCCATAACCTCAGGGCTCCCTGTGTTTTCTCATCTGCATGAGATTGTTTCTTCCCTGTCTACCTCATAGACATGTGTGAAGATTAACTGTGCCAAGAAAAAAATAATGTGCTTTGAAAACAGGAAGAGGGCGGATGGAAATGCAAGATGTCATTATATATCTGCACATCTCTCTCCCCTCTTCCCCACTCCCGGGGACCAACTTTCCCGCTCCAGAAACCAATCGGCTACTTTACAGCTGTATTGCAGTCACACAGGGGCCTTAAGTGCATGCCTTTGGGCAATATGCATGAACAGCCCTGTACTTCACGTACAGCGAGGTGGAATAAGAAACATCCTACTTCTATCACCAATGCTTGGCCCTGACTCATCTCATAGATGGAGAAGAGAATGGCAACCCACTCCAGTATTCTTGCCTGGAAAATCCCATGGACCAAGAAGCCTGGCAGACTACAGTCCATGGGGTTGCAAAGAGTCAGACACAACTGAGTATACAGCATGAGATGAGGGAAGCCGTTCGCTGGCTTGTACTGATTAGGTGTCAGAACTATGCTGGGAGCTCAAAGGTAAGTGAGCCAGGACACACAGCCTGGCTCATAGATGGCCACCAAGGAAGCAGAGGTTTCACCCGTGGCTCAGAAAAACCCCTTTGGGGACAGTGCAGAGGACTGTGCAGGAGATGATCAGGAAAAGCAGCTTCCAAAGGTGATGGAAGGTTCCCCAACATTTTCATTCTGTTCATCTAGGGAATTATTTTCTGACTGAGTTTTCCTTTGGGCTCCCTTACCTTTTGAAAAGTCCTACCTTCCCAGATAGAAAAGTATGTAAACTGTTCTTTAGCAGTTCTCAAGGTTATTTCCTCTTAAGGATGGACTTTTGGGGACCTCCTTGGTTGTCTAGGAGAGGGGACTTCGCCTTCCAATGCAGGGGGTGCGAGTTCTATCCCCAGTTGGGGACCTAAGATCTCACATGCCTTGAAGCCAAAAAGCAGAACATAATCAGCAGAAGCAATACTCTAACAAATTCAATAAAGGCTTTTTAAATGGTCCATATAGGAAAAAAAAAAAAAAGATGGACTTTTCCTTCAAAGGTAGCTCACCTTGGGGAGGGAGAATTTCTGAGCTCTTCTGAAGGTCACACCTCAACATCTGGCCTCCCACAAAGACTCTCTAAGGGATGCTTCTGAATCAGAACATTTCTTTCTCAAATATTCAATGGGAGACATTTCCAAAGTATCTCAGTTACACCATCCCCTCAGGGAACTTGCAAAAGTCTCATGATCTTTGCTGGAAAAGGCAGCTTATTACATGTTTCTATAATCTTATCAACAGAATGACTCAGAGTCAGATCATGTGTGTGGTGCTGAAGTGGAGAGGGAAGAAGATGGGGCCTCCTGGGCCCCACCTGGCAGGCTGGCTCTCAGAGCTGACTACAGCTACCCTTCCAGGGCCTCCTTATGACAGAGGCATTACCCAGGCTATGTGACAGGTGCCATTTCCCTGCCTGAACCCAGCCACAAGGCTCTCCAGTAAAACTGTGGCCCAAGTGGCCCCAGGACAAATAAATGCCTTCTTCTCCAACTGGTCAGGTATCTCCAACAAACCCTACAGGTTCTCTTTAACTCCTGCGCCTTGCTCAACCCCAAACTAGATCAAAGCGAGGTTGGCTACACCCTGGGGCCTATCTGTGTACCATCCCTGATGCAGGCATTTCCCAAGGCTCAGAAAGTATCTGACAGAAGCATTGCCCCTACTTACTCTGTGTTCTGATAGACTCCTACTGAGATGTTGAGCCCCTCCAGCTCTTCCTTGAGCATCTGCAGGTCTGAATTCAAGAAGCTCAGTTCCAGGCGCACCTGCTCTCGTACCTTTTGGTTTGTGGCTGCTCTGTTAAAAGAGAAAGGGGGAGAGAAGCAACTTCAGCCAAGCATCCCCCAGTGGCCAGGTGAGCAGATCCCCCACCCCTGTCCCTGTAGCGAAGCTCTGGGGGTCTGCCTGCAGATAGAGGTGCCAGCTGTGATCAGACAAGGGGTCTCAGGGAGGCCGGGAACCTGCTCCATTTTGAGCCACATCTGTCCATACATGGATCTAGGATTTAGCCAATGACATTGAGCTGCTTAACTTGAATTCTGCAAGAATTAGCCTTGAGAAGAGAAAAAGGAGTTGCTCCTAGTCACCCATAAGGGACCATAAATTATCTCCTCAAAAGGGAAAAGATGAGAAAAGAGAGGGGGTGGGTAACATTCCCCAGCTCAACCTATGACGCTGATATTACCCTGATTCAAAACCAGGGGAAACCACCACAAGAAAACTAATCAGTATCTTTCATGTATATATATGTAAAAATCCTCCACAAAATATTAGCAACCTGAACCTAGCAACATATACAGAGGACCAAGTAGGGTTTATCCCAGGAATACAAGCTTGGCTTAATATTTGAAAATCAACTAATGTAACATACTATAGCAACAGAATAAGGGACCAAAAAAAAAAAAACCAACAACCGTCATCTCAATAGACGCAGGAAAAAAAAGCATGTGATAAAAGCCAACACGATTTACGGTAAAAAGCCATAACAAGCTAGGAATAAAAGATAATTTACAAAGCTTGATAAAAAACATCTACAAAAACCCACAGCTAACATCATATTAAAGATGAAAGATTGATGCTTTCCCCCTTATGATCAGGAGCAAGGCAAAGATGTCCATTTATGCTACTTCTTATCAACACCATACTAGAGATTCAACCCAGTAGCAATAAGGTAAAGAAAGGCATCTAAACCGAAAGGAAGAAGTAAAACTTTATTCACAGCTGACATAATCTTGCATGTATAAAATCCCCAGGCACCCAAAAAACAAATACTGGAACTAATTAATTTAGCTAGGTCAAAATACAAACATCAATTTTATTTCTATATATTATACTAGCAACAAGAAATCTTAAAATGAAATCAAGAAAACAATTTCACTCATAATAGTATCAGAAAGAATAAAATACTTAGGAATAAAATTAAGAAAAGAAGCAGAAGTCTTGCACACTGAAAGCTTCAAAACACTACTGTGATATTAAACAGACAGACATTTCACGTTTATGGATTGGAAGACTCACTATTGTCAAGACGTCAGTTCTCTCCAACTGATCCATCAATCCAAATCAATTCCAATCACGGACTTTCCTGGCAGTACAGTGGATAAGAATGCACATGCCAATGCAGAGGACACGAGTTCGATTACTGGTTGGGGAAGATTCCACATGCCGTGGAGGAACTAAGCCTGAACATCACAACTACTGAGCCCTCGCTCTATACAGCCTGTGAACCGCAGCAACTGAGCCCACGTGCTGCAACTACTGAAGCCCCTGCGCCTACAGCGTGTGAACCGCAGCAAGAGAAGCCACTGCAATGAGAAGCCCGTGCATTGCAACCAAGGGTAGCCCTCGCTAACCACAACTAGAGAAAGTCCCAGACACAAAGACCCAGTGCAGCCAAATAAATAAGCAAGATAAACTTCAAAAAAATTGAAAACAGCAACTCCTATCTAAACCGTAGTAAGCTTTTTAGGAGAAACTAACAAACCAATCCTAAAATTTATATGGAAATGCAAAGGACCTAGAAATAATTTTGAAAAAGAACAAAGGTGGAGGACTTATGCTATCTGATTTTAAACTTATTATAAAGCCTCAGTAATCAAGACAACGTGGTACTGGCATAAGGATAGGCAATGGAACAGAATAGAATCCAGAAGTAAATTTTTACATTTATGGTAAATTGATTTTGACAAAGGTGACAAGAAAATTCAAGGAGCAAAAGTCTTTCTGATGAATGGTGCTGAAGCAATTGGACATTTCTAGGCATGTCAGTGTCCCCAAGACCACCCCTAGAGTCAATGGGGGTGGGACTTGCAAGACTCAGGATGTAGTTGTGCTCACTGCTCTGATTTATTACAGCAAAGGGACATCCAGCAAAATCAGCTAAGGGAAAGACGCATGCGGTGAGGTGTAGAGGAAACTGGGCCCAGGCTAAGAGTCCTCCTTCCCAGAGGGGTCACACAGGACACGCTTAATTCCTCCAGCAAAGGGTTGTGACAACATGTGTATAAATGCTATCATCCCAGGAAGATCACCAAGGTTTTTGCTGGGGGTTGGTCAGGTAAACATCCCTGCCTAGCATGTTCCAAAATTTAAGACTCCAAGAAGGAAAGCAGGTATTTGCTATAAACCACATGGTTTGTCCGCCTGCAATGTGGGAGAAAGTGAAAGAAAGTGAAGTCGCTTAGTCGTGTCCGACTCTTTGCGACCCCATGGACTATAGCCTACCAGGCTCCTCCATCCATGGGATTCTCCAGGCAAGAGTACTGGAGTGGGTTGCCATTTCCTTCTCCAGGGGATCCTCCCAACCCAGGGATCGAACCCAGGTCTCCCGCATTCCAGGCAGACGCCCTGGGTTGGGAAGATCCCCTAGAGAAGGGAAAGGCTACCCACTCCAGTAGTCTGGCCTAGAGAATGCCATGGACTGTAGTCCATGGGGTCGCAAAGAGTCAGACACGACTGAGCAACTTTCACTTTACTTCACATGGTTTGTGAAAATAGTTTAAGTATAATGAGCTCCTCTTATCAGTTCTAGGAATGAGGGGAACTCTCCTGAAATCTACATTTCCATACACCAGCCAAGTGCCAAACTTGCAAGCCGGGCTTTCTAAAGATAGACTTCTCAGGCCTACGACAATAACTCTTTTCTGCACAATATGCAGAAAATAAATGTCAATCTAAGCATTACACCAAACCAAGTATCAAGTCAAAATGGATCAGACAGGGGTTGAGGGTGGGAGGGAAACTCCAAGAAGGAGGGGATATATAAAAACTTACAGCTGATTCAGGTTGTTGTACAACAGAAACCAACATTGTAAAGCAATTATCCTCCAATTAAAAGTAAAGTTTTTAAAAATGGATCAGAGACCTCAGTAAAAGAGCAAAAACTCCAAAACTCCTAGAATGAAATCTTCATGACCTCGAATTGGACAAAGTATTCTTGTTACTTCTCAGTAGCTCAGTCGTGTCTAACTCTTTGCTACCCCATGGACTGCAGCACACCAGGCTTCCCTATCCTTTACCATCTCCAGGAGCTTGCTCAAACTCATATCCATTGAGTCGGTGATGCCATCCAATTACTTCATCCTCTGTTGTCCCCTTTTCCTCTTGCCTTCAATTTTTCCCAGCATCAGGGTTTTTTTCATCTTTTAATTTCATAGCTGCAGTCACCATTTGCAGTGACTTTGAAGCCTGAGAAAATAAAGTCTGTCACTGTTTCCATTGTTTCCCCAACTATTTGCCATGAAGTGATGGCAAAGTAGTCTTAGTTACACACCAAAAGCACAAAAATCCATAAAAGAAGAAACATTAATTTGAGTTGTCAAATTTTAAACTTCAGTGTTTCAGAAGATAACATTAAAAAAGAAGAAGAAAAAAGCCACAGATTGGGAGAAAATATTTACAAACTGTGTATCTGATAAAGAATCTGTATCTAGAAAACATAAAGAGTTCTGTTAATTAAATAATCAAAAGATCACTCCATTTTTTTAACTGGCAAAAGATTTTTTTTAATTGATTTATAACTGACATACAATATTCTATTAGTTTTAAGGGTACAATATAATAATTCTATATCTGTATATCTTCAAAATGACCACCATAATAAATCTATGTGCCATCTGTCATTATACATGGTTATAGAACATTTTCCTAAGATGAGAACTTTTAAGATTTACTCTTTTGGCAACTTTCAAACATACAATACAGTATTATTAACTGTTGTCACCACGGTGCACATCACATTCCCATGGCTTATTTTATAACTGGAAATTTGTTCTCTTTCGTCTACCCTGCAACCCCTACCTCTGGCAACCACCATCTGTTCTCTGTATCTATGAGCTTGGATTTTTAAAAATATATATTTATATATTTATTTGGCTGTGCCAGGTCTTAGTTGTGGCCCTCAGGATCTTCCATCTTTGTTTCTTTGTTGCAGCATGAGGAATCTTTAGTTGTGACAGGTGAACTCTCAGTTGCAGTATACAGGATCTGGGATTTTTTGGTTTATTTTGCTTTGTTTTGATTCCACATATAAGTGAGATCACACAGTATTTGTCTTTCTCTGACTTATTTCACTTAGCATAACGTCCTCAATTTCCATCCATGTTGTTGCAAATGGAAAGATTTTATTCCTTTTTATGGCTAAATAATATTTCGTGTGTGTGTGTGTGTGTGTGTGAATCACATTTTCTTTACCCAGTCATCTATTGATGGACACTTCGTTTGTTTCCATATCTTAGTTATTATAAATAATGCTGCAATGAACATGGGGTGCTTGTATCTTTCCAAAGTAGCTTTTGTGTTCTTCAGATAAATACCCAGAAGTGGAGTAGGTAGGTCACATAGCAGTTCTAGTCTTAAGTTTTTGAAGAATCTCAAAATTGTTTTCCATAGTGGCTGTACCAACTTACAGACCCGCCAATGGTGTATAAGTGTTGGGAATATTTTCTTAATTTATCTTGCTGACAGTTCATTATTAGTATATAGAAATGCAATTGATTTCTGTATATTGATTTTGTATCCTGTAACTTTACTGAATTCATAAAACAGGCAAAAGATTTGAATAGACATTTTACTAAAGAAGTTCTATAAATGGCTAATAAGCACATGAAAAGATGCTCAGTGTCTTTAGTCAATAGGAAAATGCATGTTAAAGACATAAAAAGATACCAATACAAAACTATCAGACTGGCTATAATAAAAAAAAAAAGACAATAACAAGTATTAGTGAGGCTGTACAGAGAAACTGGATACCTCATACATTGCTGAGTGTAAATGACACAACCACTGGGGAAAACAGTGAGGTAGCTTAAAAAAATGTTAAAACATAACTTACTGTACAACCAAGTAATTGCACTCCTAGGAATCTATACAAGAGAAATGAAAACATATGTCCAAACCAAGACATGAATGTGATTGTTTATAATAGCATTATTCCTCAGCCAAAAAGTAGAAAACAATCCAGATACGCAACAAGGAAATGGATAAGCAAAATGTACTATATTCATTAAACAGAACAGCTGTGAAGCTGGATGGAGGAATAGACTTTACCCAAGTTCCCAAAGGAGGGGTTTTGCTACCTACTCAAGGATCTTTCAGGTGCTAGCTCATTCTACAGATTGAACCACTGCAAAAACAACAGAGACAGTAGCAACCAAGCTCTAAGCCAGGTCTTGCTGAGTACATTCCCTTGAACCATCCTGGCAAGTTCTCAGTCATGGTTCAGGCCAAGTGCTAGAAATGTCTTCCTGTCACACATGAGGACAGCTGAGGGTCACCAGCAAGAGCTCCAGCCAGCCAGAAACAGTAACTGACCACCTCCCCACCCTCAGCTGATGAAAACCCATCTAGCTGACACTGGCCTGCTTTGTTCACCACCTGTCCACCTTTCCTCCAGAGAGCAAAGCACTAAACCACTTCCCCTGGAGTCAGACCTCCCCCGGGGACTCTCCACACCCTGCACACACATGGGTTCATCGGTTTCTCTTCACGGTGTCTTTGTACTCCCTTCTCTTTCTCTCTCCCTCTCTCTGCCTCCCTTCCCTCAGCTTGTTCTCCATGACCAACCAACAAGCTTACGCCCACTCAGAAAGAGCAGTCGTAGGGAATTCCCCAGTGGTCCAGTGGTTAAGACTCTGTGCTCCCAATACGGAACACCCAGGCTTGATCCCTGGTGGGGGAACTAGATCCCACATGCCCCAGCTAAAGAACAAAGGTCAGAGAAAGAGCAGTCATGACCCGGCTGCAAATAGGATGGCACTTGCCCTTTCACTGACCAGTAAGTTTTCGTTCATGCATAGTCTGGACTCCCCAGCCAGGCAATGAGATATTGGAAGCTCAGTTGGTGAATATCATTGATTTGGGAATTTTTTTCAAGAAGGACATGATCACCAGTAAGAAATGAGTTTTGTATCACAGTACACTACACGCATACGCGTATACCTCCTGTCCCAAAAAACAAGTCTCGGAAACTTCCCGGCACTCCAGTGGTTAAGTGGCTCAGTTGCGTCTGACTCTTTGGGACCCCATGGACTGCAGCCTGCCAGGCTCCTCTGTCCATGGGATTTTTCCAGGCAAGAATACTGGAATGGGTTGCCATTTCCTTCTCCAGGGGATCTTCCTGACAGGGACTGAACCAAGGTCTCCTGCATTGCTGCTGCTGCTGCTGCTAGGTCACTTCAGTCGTGTCCGACTCTGTGCGACCCCATAGGCAGCAGCCCACCAGGCTCCCCCGTCCCTGGGATTCTCCAGGCAAGAACACTGGAGTAGGTTGCCAATTCCTTCTCCAATGCTGCTGCTGCTGCTGCTAAGTCGCTTCAGTTATGTCTGACTCTGTGCGACCCCATAGACGGCAGCCCACCAGGCTCCCCCGTCCCTGGGATTCTCCAGGCAAGAACACTGGAACGGGTTGCCATTTCCTTCTCCAATGCATGAAAGTGAAAAGTGAAAGTGAAGTCACTGAGTCGTGTCCAACTCTCAGCGACCCCATGGACTGCAGCCTACCAGGCTCCTCCATCCATGGGATTGTCCAGGCAAGAGTACTGGAGTGGGGTGCCATTGCCTTCTCTGCTCCTGCACTGCAGGCAGACTCTTTACCATCTGAGCCACTGGGGAAGCTGGAGGTTAACACTCTGCGCTTCCACTATAGGGGTGCAGGTTCCATCCCTGGTTGAGGAACTAAGATCCCATATGGCTCTGCCAGACATGTGGTAATAATCTCCAATATATTCTATTCAACTCTCATAACTTTTCTGTTTTGTTAATATACAATGTTTTTTATTCACTGATAAGCTAAAGGTCCATTTCAAGATGTTTCTTTTGTATGCTTAATTTATTAGCAAGCAAAGCCCTATAAAGGATGGTTTCATCTAGTCTTCATACTCAGATTAATCTTCATCTTGACTAATCTGGAAGTAACAAAGCTAGTAAGTCTCCTTGTCTGATGCAACCATACAAAGCCAATCATGAAGATTGTTCTTTTTAAGGTATTCCTTGCTAAGGTACTTCAAATCTTTCAGAGAACTGTTTCTCAAAAACGACTATGATTTTATTCTTGAAGCATTCAATGTGAACGACATTCCCAAGATTTCCAGTCTTTGCTATTCACTTCAACTTTCTCCCGCAATAACTGTTCAAAATATTCAGAATCAAAAATTCCATCTTCTACTGGATGAGTAAGATCCAAATTAAACTTCTAGATTGACTTCTTAGGCCTCTTATCTTTCTTCAGTGCCATCTTGAAGGCTTGCCGTGAGATCACAGCAATTCTCAACTTTCTAAAAAACCATAAAGTTTGAAACTTTACAATTCTGATTCTCTGACACCAACTGGGTGCCCAACAATTCAATTCAATTCTGTCACCAACTCCCAGAGTTAGCAGAGACCCCGCAGATTCTGGGCTCAGTGCCACAAGGCTGCCCCACTTTAGGCACCGGTTGCAAGTTGGTGGTGGGGGAGGACACCTGTATTTCTGACCAACCAGCTACAGATCAGAGGGTCTCACAATCCCTTTCTCAGCTTCAACAATTCACTAGAATGAGACACAAAATTCAAGAAAACCTTTTCCTGACATTTACTGTGGGTTATTTTGTTTGTTTGTTTGGCCACAATGCAAGGCCTATGTGATCTTAGTTCCTCAACCAGGGATCAAACCCCCAGGGCGTGCAGTGAGAATCCTAACTACTGGAGCACCAGGGAAGTCCCTACTGTGGTTTATGGTAAAGAATACAGCTCAGGAAAGCCAGGTGGAAGAGATCCACAGGCCAAGGAGGGTGCGGAGCCTCCATGCCCTCTCCGGGCAGGTCTCCCTCCCTGATCCTTGATGTGTTCTCCAACCTCCAAGTTCCCCATCACTTAGCAGTTTAATGGAGGTTTCATTACTTCATTACGTGGGCATAATTGACTAAATCACTGGCTACTGGTGATTAAACTCAATCTCCAGCCTCTCTTTCCCAGAAGTCCAGGGGAGAGGCTGGGAAGTTCCGACCCGCTCAACAGGCTTGCTCTTTCTGATAAACAGCACGCTCCCTAGCTCCTAAAGGCTCCCAACCCCCACTGGGTGTCATTTCATTAGCATACAAGACACACAAGTAATTCCAAGGGTTTTAGGAGCTCTGTGCCAGGAACCAGGCACAAAAACCAAACACTTTTTGTTTTTATTATACTGCAGCAACCCACTGAATTGATTTCATTACACACCAAGGGTCACAATTTGCCCCTTGTAAAACCTGCAGTATAGAGATGTTGCTGAGAACATGACTGATTCACTAGCTGATAACATCCACGAGGGTGCAAAGGAGGAAATTCTCCCAGTCCTTGGTAGTGGGAACAGCTTCTTCTTAGTAAATTGTCTGATTTTGAATAATGGGTATGAAATGTGTTCCAGATCACATTCCCTTCTTATTGCCTGCCCAAAAACCCAGAAAAAACCATGGCCCACGTCTAACAGAGGATATAATACTTTGTAGTGGGTACTAGTCTTACTTCCAACTAAATCTCTTTTATTCTTCTTCCGCCTGCCCCCACATCCTCATCGTTCCTGTTAATCTTACACGCTACACAAGGGTGTTGTGTGTATGTGTGTGTGCGTGTTAGTCGCTCAGCTGTGTTCAACTCTTTGGAACCCCACGGACTACAGCCCACCAGGCTCTTCTATACATGGAATTCTCCAGGCAAGAACACTGGAGTGGGTTGCCATTTCCTTCACTAGGGGATCAAGTGTGTTCAGTTCAGTTCAGTCGCTCAGTCGCGTCCGATCCTTTGCGACCCCATGAATCGCAGCATGCCAGGCCTCCCTGTCCATCACCAACTCCCGGAGTTCACTCAGACTCACGTCCATCGAGTCCGTGATGCCATCCAGCCATCTCATCCTCTGTCGTCCCCTTCTCCTCCTGCCCCCAATCCCTCCCAGCATCAAAGTCTTTTCCAATGAGTCAACTCTTCGCATGAGGTGGCCAAAGTACTGGAGTTTCAGCTTTAGCATCATTCCTTCCAAAGAAATCCCAGGGCTGATCTCCTTCAGAATGGACTGGTTGGATCTCCTTGC
>SJYT01080125.1:105496-126228 GCA_006410635.1 Cephalophus harveyi | reverse complement strand
GGCAGGTGCGGGTGGGGGAGAGGCTGGTTCTTAGCAACAGAATGGGTCCAACTTAAATATGACAATATAGGCCCTAAGACCTCCAACCAAATACCCGAAGAACCTCCAAATATGCTGGCACTTTGCTTTTCCCACCTCTGTATATTGATCTGCTACTTCTTTTCAGCTTGGCAACAACTTGAGGTTTAGGATTTACAACAAATCAGTGAGCTGCTCTTTGGATGTGGGCCTCTTCATGTAGATCATGGGTCACTCTGGAAAAAGCTGGTGGCCAGGAGGGGCCCTCAGGGTGTGTTTCCACAGTGCTGACCTTAGGGTACTATGCTGATTCAGAAATCAACTCTATGGTGAGTACCGTTCCTAATACAGATCATGATTTTTCATGGATTCACTGGTGAGGGTGGGGTGGGGGGGGCTTCTTCCTTAAGATGCCANGGGGGGGGGGGGGGGGGGGGGGGGGGGGGGGGGGGGGGGGGGGGGGGGGGGGGGGGGGGGGGGGGGGGGGGGGGGGGGGGGGGGGGGGGGGGGGGGGGGGGGGGGGGGGGGGGGGGGGGTGGGGGGGGGGGGGGGGGGGGGGGCTTCTTCCTTAAGATGCCATCAGTTTAATATGGTGTGTGTGTCAGCTCCCCTGTGCACTGGCTGGGGGAGGAGATGGCCCAAATCAGGAATGAAGAACCAGAACCTTGGACCCCAGCACTGATGTTCCATACCTGGGCTGCCTTTCTGGGTGAAAATGAATCCTCTCCAGGGGTCTTCTTGGAAGAACATGGGGTTTCTCAGCTTTCACCTGTGTGTACTCCTCCTCTGAGATGCCTGTTATCTGGTAACTGAAGTTACAGCCAAAAGGGTTTCTGAGACCAACCAGAATGAGGCAGAAGGGTGTTTTAGCCCTTTCCTGCCCTGGGTCTACCTTCTGGTCTGGACCACCAAGGAGAAGCCTACTTCTTTGACAGTGAAAGTGTCAGTTATTCAGTCATGTCTGACTCTTTGCAACCCCATGGACTGTAGCTCACCAGGCTCCTCTGTACATGGAATTCTCTAGGCAAGAAAACTAGAGTAGGTAGCCATTCCCTTCTCCAGGGGATCTTCCTGGTTCAGGGATCGAACCTGGGTCTCCCACATTGCAGGTAGATTCTTTACTGTCTGAGCCACTAGGGAAGCCCCTACTTCCTTGGGCTTTTCATAAAGAGCCTACACACGCTGCAGAAGAATTAAAAGGTATCCCACTTACTGTCTCTGAGTGATCAACCCACCATGTGTAAACAGGGAAAGGAGGGCCACATTCAATGATTTCCTGTGAAAGTCGGAGTTTCTGAGACCTTTTCCACCATTAAGATGTCCCATGGGATATACAGCTTCTTTGCTCCAAGTCCAAATTTCTCTAACATCCCCATGTTTTCTCTTAAAGGTGTACATAAATTTGCATTCTGACCCATGAATGTCCGTTTATTTTAGTGTAATATTTTTCTCCCAAATCTTTTAGTAAAATGTCCCTCTAGGAACAGGCTTGTTGACAGGCAATACAGGCTTGTACCAGCTTCAGAGACTTTATTGGAGCTGTGTGGCCTTAATCCATCTGACCCCAAATCCTGCTCTACCAGGGATTCAGGTAGACTGGAGTAAGCACTGCCCAGTGCTCCCGTGTGGCCACCCGGCTAAGGCAGCAGATCAGCGGGTCTGGGAGGACATCTGCTCCCAGCCCACCTCTCAGTGCAGGAAGGCAGACGCCCCCAAGGCCTTGGCTCATACAGCCCCCTGCCCAGCCACCAGCCCCCCTCAGAACTGATAGTGTGAGCAGTCATGAACCTCAAATCACGCTCATACAGACCAATGTACCCCAGGGCACCCATGTCCCAGGACTTCATCACCCTCTGGTTCAGAAGTCACAAACTGGAGATCCATGGGACTTGCTTATTTGACTCTCAGGGTGTTTTCCTACCCCTTGAACTAGCTGCCAATATTTTAAAATTCAATTATCAGAAGATTTTAAAAAGGTAGGGGGTGGGAGGGTAGGGAG
The DNA here is from genome assembly GCA_006410635.1 of Cephalophus harveyi. Lineage (NCBI taxonomy): Eukaryota > Metazoa > Chordata > Mammalia > Artiodactyla > Bovidae > Cephalophus > Cephalophus harveyi. The sequence continues at coordinate 124,211 of SJYT01080125.1, read as the reverse complement.
AGGAGTCAGATCTCTGGCTTTTCCTGGGAAAAAAAAAAAAAAAAACAAGCAAAACTGAAAATCTGGCAACCCTAGCCCTTGCGCTCCATATGGGCCGCACTGGAGTTACCCCATCCCTCCCACCCAGAGAGCATATGCTCTGCTCTTCACCACAGTCCCTTCCACTCCCTGTTGCCTCCCAGCACTGGTCCCTTCACTCTTCTCTAGGCCCCCCTGGCCCCAAGAAGGGAACCTAAAGCCCAAGATGTTAAATGACTGCCCTTGTTCAAAGAACCGGTTAGTTACAATTAAGCTGTGTGACAACTTGGCTTTGCATTTCACAAAGACCATCGGTTTTTGAGAAACATCATCACATGGCTCCCCCAGTTTTTTCTCAAGGGAGGGAAGGGAGCTAGGAAAAGAGAAAGGATATTGTCCTTGCTTAGCCTGAAAAGGCACATTTAAAATACCTGCTATCTTCCGAATCAAATTCCAGGAAGCTCATGGACTCTTGGCCGATATGGATCAGAGTCGGTCTTCCCCACGAGAGATTAAGCATCAGGAAAGCAGGGTCTCGCCTGAATTGCTCGCAGTCTATAAAACCTGGCTCCTCACAACACCTGCCCAGCCTCAAAGCTCCCTTACTGATGCCCATAAGGACCGGGACCTTCCCATTTCTGCATTTGAGGATCAGTTTCCCAAACACAACCTCCCCCAAACATTCCATCTGCTCTACCTTCATTGCGAGGCTGTGGCAGAGCATTTGGGAACCTGAAAACAGACAGACAGACAGACAGCACAGCAGGGCGCACTTTCTGACTACCCTTTGCTGGTAGGGACAGTCCCCTAATTGGCCAGCCAGGGACAGCCACGGGCCAGAGCTGCGCTTGGCTAAACGCCCTATTTGTTTTTGGGAAACGGTTGGCGCCGGTTAAGTCAGATTAATAAATACCTTTAGGGTTTCCTCCAACAACATTCTCCAGAGAGGAGCACTTTGAACTTTTAGGTCACTGCAAGAATCATTAACCACCCGCACCCTACCCCCACCTCTGCCAGCTCAACACCAGACTTGACAACGAACCTCAGAGGGGCTGTTTGCTGGTGTCATTCACAGAGCAAGACAGACAAAACCGCCCTAGTCCCCACCTTAGCAACGCCAAGTGCCCTGGCCAAAAAGGGCCTCCCTGACCACCTTCGGTCTCCAAGGCCACGTCACGCTGCGTCACCCTCTGTCACATTTCCCTTTCATTGGCGCCCTGGAAAACATCACCTCCTGCCGTGAGCGGATTTGTTTGCTTGTGTATTAAGCTTCCCCCAAGAGAGATTAAGCATCAGGAAAGCAGGGCCTTGTCTGATTGCTCAGAGCCTTATCCCTTCGCATTTCAGGCACGCCTGCCACTTAGCAGGTGCTCAACAAATCCATTTGTTGGGTGAACAGACAGGCATAGAGTCAGGGCTCCCCAACCGCCTCCCTCAACCGCACTGCTGGCCTGGCAAGGTGTCAACCAAAACCCAAGGCTACAAAACACACCAGCGGGGCCCTCAGCATGTCAAGCTCAGTGCACGGCAAGTCCTCCCAAAATCAGGGGGATCTCTTGAGCTGCCCTGGCTGACAAGGTCCGCTGCGTAGTGGACCTGACAACTCCCAGGTCCAGGCTTCTCTGGGGACAGGGACACGGTCAGACATTTCAAAAGGTGACGTGTTACAGCACTGTCCCCAGTCTCCTCCAGGAACAATCTCCCTTCCTCCCTGTTGGGGAAGTAGCTGGGGAAGAGGTTCCAGACACTTGGCTGCCCGGGACTTGCATTGTCTAGTCCACGAGTCACGAAACCAGCACGGGCACAGCACTGTCGTTCCGACCCAGGGGCAGCGGGTCACTTACGTTATTCTTCTGGGCCTCTCACAATTCTTCCGGATATCTCACAATAAAAGTGCATAAGCGTAATCCATACACTTTGGAAAAGGACATTCAAACATTGAAAGTATAGTGTGACAAGTAGGAGTCACCTCTACCCTGCCTAGCTCCCAAGAGCCCCTAACAGCGTTTTCTTCATCCCTTAGAATGTATACGCAGGGCATACTGTCCTGCGTTTTTCTTTGCTCCTACTTCATACCTCACAGATCTTCCCTAAGGAACAGATTGATTCAGAAATGAACTTAAGGAGGAGGGTGGGATGAAATGGGATATTGGGATTGACCTATATACACTACTGATACTATATATAAAAAAGATAATAACAACCTACTGTATAGGTTATATAACACAGAGAAGGCTACTCAATGTTCTGCAGTGACCCAAATGGGAAGGAAACTCCAAAAAGAGGGGATATGTGTATATGTATGGTTGATTGACTTTTCTGTACAGCAGAAATTAACACAACATTGTATAGCAATTCAATTATAATAAAATGAGAAAAAAAAATTTTTTTAATGAATTTACCCCAAGTTCATGGTGAGAAACCCTCCTCCTCTCTTCACTGAGTGCTCAGGTAAGCGGCTCATAGGGAAGAGCGGATCATACTCCTAAAACATATTTGTGACCATGAGTCTTGTAGCTTTTTTACCAACACCTGATTTGATGTATCTGGCTTTGCCCAGCAGCCTCCAAGCATCCTAGGCTACTTAAGGTCTCCAAGAATGAACTTGACCCACTGAAAACAGCCATTAGCCATATCCCGCCAGCTTTCCAGGTTCCAGGTCCCAGCAAACACTCCCCATCTCTTTCTGGGGCTCTAGGAGGCATGTCTCAGTAAGCTGGTAGCATACACAGTGCCTGCCTCCCATACACAGTGCAGAAGGTGGCATGGGGCTGGCAAGAGCTACCCCAGAACTCTGCAGAAGAAAGTCTACAGGTAAGGCTTCACTGAGGTCTATGCTTGAGAAGTTAACTATGTTACCACCAGAGCATAATAATGAGTGTCCCAAGAGCCCCAGGCCTAGGAGGCCCCTCTCATTACAGAGATGAATGCTGGCAACAGAAAGGTTCCTATCCCTTCCTTTCTCTCTGCCTTTTCTTTATACATTCAACAAATATTCAGCAAGAAGTGACTGCAGATCAGGCATAAGAAAACAGGTGGGTCCCAAGAAAGTGGGGAAAACAAAGGAAAGGATAACTGGACCTCCCCCATCATCCGCCCATCCCCACCACACAGGCTGCATAAAATACATGTCTCTAACACAACCAACCTCTAGGTGAGACAGGGCCTGTTCCAGGTGCCAGAAATAAGGAGGTGGCTCAAAGGTAAAATCAAGAGCTGAGAGGAAGTCTGGCAGGTCGGGGAGTTTAGGAAATAGATGGATAGGCCTTAGGAGAGGCCGGGCTCCCAGTTGAGGTGGCGGAGCCAGCAGACACTTACTTCAGAAGGTTCTCAGCTCCTGTTCTCATCCGCATGGCTTTCAAGATCTTCTGGTTCAAGGCAGCCCTCTGATTCTGTAGTTTGCTCCGGCCAGTCTGTGCAAGGGGATTGCAACCCTAAGGGAAAGAAAACAAGAGAAGCCCCTTTAAAGATCAGCCACTCTAAAAATGATGACAAATGTCAAACACAACAGAAAAAAAATTTTTTTAATACTCATCTTTTCTGAAAATAAAAGTAACATTAACATGGAAAATATATGAAATGCCAAAAAGTGTAAAAAAGAAAATAAAAGTCATTCACCATAACACAACACCAAAACAGGCACTGTGAATTGACTCTAAAGTGAGTAGGAATTTCTTTCCTACTCAGTTTTAAGATTTTTTTTTTAATGTTTATTTATTAATTTGGCTGTACCAAGTCTTTTAGTTGTGGCATGCAGGATCTTTGACTTTCATTGCACCATGTAGGACCTTTAGTCGTAGCATGCGAACTCTTAGTTGCAGCATGAGGGATCATGTTCCCTGACCAGGAATTGAACCCTGGCCCCCTGCATGGGGAGCATGGAATCTTAACCACTGGACCACCAGGAAAGCCCCTGCCCACCTATTTTATATGCATATTGTTACTTTCCACATTAGGGGCTGTGTCAGGAGTTCTCCAGACCAGCCACATGACTGGAGTTTCGCAGGACTCAACATACAGCTGCACTCACAGCTGATGTTTATGACAGAGGTTCAATAAGGACACATAGCCAGATCATTGGGAAAAAGAGAGCTGAGAGGAATTCAAGTGCAGGCCTCCTTATGTGTGAAGGATCATACAAAGCACACTCTTCCCCCCAGGAACAGCATGTATGCAATGCCATGGCCAGCGTTGGCCTATCAGAAAATCAAGACTCAGGACTTCTCTGGCAGTCCAGCATTTGGGACTCCAGGCTTCTCCTGCAAGGGGCATGGGTTCAAGGATCCTGGCTGAGGAACTAGATGTCACATGCCACAACTAAAGGTTCCCCACTAGCCTTAGGCAACCATGAACCTACTTTCTATCTGTACAGACTTGCTTAATCTGGACATTCCATATGATGGAATGTCTGTTGCGATGGGCTTCTTTCACTTAGTTTAAGGTTTATCCACAGTGCAGCATGTATCAGTACTTCACTTCTTTTCATCCCTAACATTCCAGTCGATATGCACATTCATCATCCATTCATCAGTTAAAGGACATTGGGGGATGTTTTTCACTGTGGGCTCTTATGAATAGGGCTGCTTACTTCCGTGTAAGTTTCTATGTGAATGAATGTCTTCCTTGCTCTTGGCTATAGATCTAAAAGTGGAATATTGTGTCAAATGGTGGTTGTTGCTGTTTAGTCTCTAAGCCATGCCCGACTCTTTGTGACTCCACAGACTGCAGCACGCCAGGCTTCCCTGTCCTTCACTGTCTCCCGGAGTTTGCTCAAAGTCATGTCCATTGAGTCGGTGATGCTATTGAACCATCTCATCCTCTGTCACTCCCTTCTCTTATGCCATATGGTTAATTCTCCTATGCCATAGTCATACATCATATTGTTAATTCTACCTTTAACCATTTGAGGTCAAACTCTTTTCCGAAGTGGCTACAATATCTTACATTCCCACCAGCAGTAGATGAGGACTCCAATTTACCCTTATCCTCCTCAATATTTGTTACTGTCTGTTTTATTACAGCCAACCTAGGATGTGTGGTATTTCCCTGTGGTTCTGCTTTGCACTTCCCTAATGGGTAATGATGTTGAACATCTTTTCATGTGCTTATTGGCCATTTGTATATCTTTGGAGAAAGATCAATTCAGGTTTCTTGCCTATTTTTAAGCCAGGTTGTCTTTTATTGTTGAGTTGATATGTATTTTTAATCTTTGCCAAATTGATATGTGAAAAATAGGCATCCTATTCTCCCAATTTGCATTTATTATCAGTGAAGGTAAACACTTTTTTTTTCTTATATTATTGATCTGTTAAATTGTTTTTTTCTGGAGAATTGTCTGTGTTCTCTGTCCATTATTTCCTGGGGTATTTAGTTTACAATCAATGTTTCACTGTGAAAAATTCAAGATCAGGAAAAAAGTTTCCCCCTTTTTTTTAAGATCCATGTGCCAAATCCAGTTGCTCTCTCTTTCTTGGCCTCACTGTGCAGCATGCAGGATCTTAGTTCCCTGACCAGGGATCCAACCCATGTCTCCTGTATTGGGAGCACGGAGTCTAAACCATCAGACCAACAGAAAAGTCTCAGATTATAATCAATGTTTCATTGTGAAAAGTTTAATATCAGAAAAAAAAGTTTCCTTTTTTTTTTTTGTCTGAGCAGCTTCCAGGCACATAGTTCCCCATCAGGGATCAAACCTGGGCCACCGCAGTGAGAAGCCACATCCTAAACATTGGACTGCCAAGGAATTCCCCTCTTTTGTTTGGTAAATTATAGCTGATTTACTATATAGTGTTAGTTTCAGGTGTACAGCAAAGTGATTCAAAAAGTTTCCTTTTAATCTAATAGTGTTCTTCCCACTCCAGCAGGTATTAATAGAAGCCCAGGGATCTGAAGGTTCCATTCCTTTCTAAAGCATATCTTTGAGCTCTGCCCACTGAAAGGGCTTATGCTCACACCCTGGGAGTGGCTGGTGGGCAGTATTTGGCGAGGTGACTGCCCTTTCTCTCTGCGTCACGGCCTGGTCATTGTCATTGCACCCCTGCACGTACCTAGCCTCCCACACCTCTGCCCAAGCCACACCCATGGCCTTGACCCCAAGGAGGAAGAAACGGGTTATCTGCAGCCCCAGGCTTCTCAGGGATTCCCATACTGCCGCCTATGGACCACTGAGTCAGAAAGGAGTTGTTACACGTCTCCTTCCACAAAGATTTCTCATTCTCCCATCGCAGCAGGTGACAGAGTGGTAAAGAATCTGCCTGCCCATGCAAGAGACGCAGGTTCAATTCCTGGGTTGGGAAGATCCCCTGGAGAAGGAAATGGCAACCCACTCCAGTATTCTTGCTTGGGAAATCCCACTGACAGAAGCACCTAGGGAGCTACAGTCCATGGGGTCGCAGAGAGTTAGACATGACTCAACAACTAAGCAACAACAACGCAGCAGGTGGCCACCCCACCTGTCCCCCACGCAGTTTCCCAAATTCAAATTACAGACAGTCACAATCTGACTTGGAACAGTCTTAAAATTAACATCTTTCACACCATTAAATGGCCCCTGATTGAAAATAAAAATCAGAAAATCAGACCTAAGATTAAAATGTCTTTAATATTAAGCTAACAATATTATAGGGCTAAAATAATTGCAGGCCTCTTTCGTTTCTATTTCCCAAAATTACTATGAAGGGGTGGCTTGATCGGACTTAAAATTACATGGTTCACCAAGGCTGTGTTCTATTTTACAGAGAAGCTTTAATAACTAATTCCTTTACGGACATTCCCAGAGCTGATAAGCAGCCATTCCAGCTCAAGGATAAGAACTTTTTCCTGCTCCCATACCTCACCCAGCGTCTGGCAGGCCTGGAATGGCTACACCCTAACCAGCCCACAGATGTGGGGTCAAGTTTCCAGATTAGACATAGGAATGCTTAGGATTAGATCTGATTGAGTGACTGGACCCCAAATCACATTACTTCTTACTGACAGGTAGGAATGCTGGGCCTGTTGGAAACACCAGACACACCCACAGGGCTATTTGGAAACTACCCAGAGCCCTGAGAGATGAATCTGGGTTGAGACTGTCAGAAAGATGCCCTGGAATCACAGAGGCTGCTTGCTATCTACTGGCCCCTGCCACAAGGGCTCTCTGCTAGTGGGGACCCACAGTCATGCCTTAGTTCTTCATTGGATCCCAACAGGAGGAAGCACTGCTCCAAACTGGACTGCGGGCTTGTGCCCAGGACCTAGGCACCACCCGTTAGACTGGCCTGGCCTGAGAACTGAGGACGGGGTGGGGGGAGCAAATGAACTGCCCTGGCCTCTAGGATCACTGTCCATAAGTCTTACAGTGAACCTGAATCTGTCCACTATACAGAGTCTGTCAGTTTCCTGACCAGACAAAGGCTTGGGCAAGGGCGTTCGTCTCAACACACGGAGGATAGTCCAACTGCCAACACCCAAGAAAAGCAAGTACGGAGTAAAAGTTCAGCTTTCTCACTAGCTTAGTGGGGTCTCCCATATGTTGGACAGCCCACGTGGGCTCTGGTACAGCATCTTGGACCCCACAATTCTAAAGCTTGGAGGGTGAGTGAGCTACTCAAGATGTTAAAGGCAGGGGACTTCCCTGGTGGTCCAGGGGTTAGTTAAGACTTCATGCTCTCAATGCAGAGAACGTGGGTTTGATCCCTGATCAGGGAACTAGATCCCACCTACCCCAACCAAGAGTTTGCATGAAATAAATATTAAAAAAACAAAACAAAACATGCTGGACACAGTAAGAGTGGGAGAGGGACTTTAAGCCCATGTCCTTTCCGCCACTCTGAGTTGAGCCGGAGCAGCAGGAATGTGTGGGGATATGGGGACAGCTCATCTACCAACTCCCAGGCTTCCCTCTCATGGTTCCCGGCTGAGGACTGCCTGACATCACGCACGCATACCCTTTGGCCACAGTGACCCAATTCCCACTCTCCCACCTTGTAGCCCATAACAGTCAGGCTGGCAGACTCATGCTCCCACACCTCCTTTCCAAGGGGAAGGACATCTGACTCATGCCTGGCCAACTGGAAAACCAAACTCACCTCGGGTCTGATTCAAGGCGAGCACTTGACATAGGATAACCAGAGCCCATCAGGGAGGGGCCTTCACTTTCCCCCATCAGCCCTGAATCTAGGAAGATGCTGAGACTGGGCAGCTGCAGCCACGGTACTAGAGTGAGGGAGGGTCTTCCCCAAAACGGAGCTAACCTGGGGGAGCAGAACTGAGAAACTGAGTGTTGGAGGCATTTGAGCCCTAGATCAAGCCAGGCCCGAAGCCATTCCTCAGGACTTCTTAGTTCCAGGAGTCAAATGCATTCCCTTTCTTGCCTACACCATTTTTTTAAAAATTGAGGGCTTTCCTGGTGGCTCAGTGGTAAAGAATCCACCTGACAATGCAGAAGACATGGGTTTGATCCCTGATCCGGGAAGATTCCACATGCAAGCCTGTGTACCCCAGTTACCAAGCCTGCATTCTAGAGCCTGTGCTCCCCAACAAGACAAGCCACCGCAATAAGAAGCCTGCACACTGCAACTAGAGAGTAGCCCCCACTCACTCCAATTAGAGAAAAGCCTAGCAGAGCCAAAGTAAATAAAATTAAAAATAATAAAAGTTGAGGTATAATTTACACATAATAAAATACACAGATATTAAAGTACATAGCTCAATGAGTTTGGACAAAAATACACAAACACACACACATATACATATATATATACAGACATATACATACATATATATAGACAATTCTTGTCATCTCCCAAGGCAACCAAGACTTTGGTTTCTATCATCCTAGACTTTTGTATGTTTTAGAACTTTGTATAAATGGAATTATATAGTATATATTCTTTTGTGTCTGACTTATTTTGCTCAATAGATTGCTTTGGGATTCATCCATATTGTTGTATTTATAAGTGGTTTGTTCCTTTTCATTGCTGAGTAGAATTCCATTGTAAGAATGTACCATACCAGATCAAACCAGTCAGTGCTAAAGGAAAGTGAAAGTGAAAGTCACTCAGTGTCCGACTCTTTGCAACCCCATGGACTATACAGCCCATGGAATTCTCCATGCCAGAATACTGGAGCAGGTAGCCACTCCCATCTCCAGGGGATCTTTCCAGCCCAGGGATCAAACCTGGGTCTCCTGCATTGCAGACGGATTCTTTACCAGCTGAGCCACCAGGGAAGCCCAAGAATAGTGGAGTGGGTAGCCTATCTCTTCTCCACCAGATCTTCCCAACTCAGGAATCGAATCGGGGTCTCCTGCATGGCAGGCAGATTCTTTACCAGCTGAGCTAGCAGGGAAGGAAATTAATTCTAACAGGAATTAACCCTGAATATTCACTGGAAGGACAGACGCTGAAGCTGAAGCTCCAACACTCTGGCCACCTAACGCAAAGAGCCGACTCACTGGAAAAGACCCTGATGCTGGGAAAGATTGAAGGCAGGAGAAGGAGATGACAGAGGACGAGATGGTTGGATGGCATCACTGACTCATTGAACGTTGAGTTTGAGCAAACTCCCAAGAGATGGTGAAGGACATGGAAGCCTGGTGTGCTGCGGTCCACAGGGTCACAAAGAGTTGTACACAACTGAGCGACTGAATGACGACAACCATTAAACTGAACTGAGCGACTGAATAACGACAACTATATGTAGTGTGCTTACTTGCCTAAACCATTGGGTAATAGATTTCCTGGTAACTGCAGCTAAGAAAAAGTCCTAACCAGAGTAAGTTCATCCAGAGTAAAAACTCTGTTAATATACATGCACATGTCCTTTGTGAACAATCAAGTTGTTCGGCTGGGAAACAAGTATTTAAGAGCAGGATCTAGGGGACTCCTCTGGTGGTACAGTGGCAAGGAATCTGCCTAGCAATGCAGGGGACACCAATTCAATCCCTGGTCCAGGAAGATTCCACATGCTTCGGGCAACTAAAGCCCATGGGTCACAACTACTGAAACCCATGCTTCTAGAACCCGTGCTCAGCAACAAAAGAAGCTACCACAATGAGAAGACTCTGCACCGCAACGAAGACTGGCCCCCATTCTCTGCAGCTAGGGAAAACCTGCGCACAGCAAAGAAGACCCAGCATAACCAAAAACAAGCAAACAAAAAGAGCGGGATCTAGGGACTTCCTTGCAGTCCAGTGTTAGGATTCTGCACTTCTGCTACAGGGGACATAGGTTTGATTCCTGGTCAGGGAACTAAGATCCTGCACACTGCGTGGCATGGCTCCCCCACCCCCCAAAAAAGTAAAAAGTAAAAACAGACACACACACAAAAAGAGCAGGACCTAGGCAAACACCAGAGGCAGTGGGTTTGGAAGAAAGGAAAGGCTATTCAACCTACACTTGCAGAGACTGACAATGAAAAGGCAGACAGGCCAGGTCACTGGGAAGTCAGACACAGAGGCATCGGAGGAATCCTTCCTCCCAAAAGCAGGGGTGGGGGGGTGAACGGAGGGTGGGGGACTTGCTCTAGGCAGTGCCTGGCACCTGGCTCCCCCTACACCCCAGAGAACCAGTGAGGCCCTTCTTCCACACAGCCAAAGATAAAACTCACACATGTAGATATGTTTCCAGCAAATTGAGGGCACAGTGTGAACTTGGGGTCTCCAGGTCAGGAGTGAGGCTGAGTGAAGGGTGACCACGCAGGGTCTCCTGATTAGAGACCCTCACAGAGGGCACGGAAGATGGGGTGCTTTTGGCTGACTCTCTAGTGCGCGAAGTTATTTTCTCTGCCTTTCTCACTTTCTCACTCCTTCCTAGGATTATGCAATCCCTCACTCAACCACCAAGCTCTGGAAAGCACAATTGTTTGTTTATAAGTTAGCCAGAAACTGACAACCAGCAAGCACAGAAATAGCATGTGATACCCTGCAATACACAAAAATACATCTAATTTAACTTTTTACCACACTGGAGATTCAGGGCAGTTTGGATGAACAGAATCTACCTCCTCCATGTCCATAAAAATTAAAACATGAACTTGGCACTTGTAAAGAGGCCTCCTGCCCTTCCACAATCTCTGCCAGGTGCCTCCCTGCAGCGTCCTCATCCATCCACATGGGGTTAGAGGTCACAGTATGAACCAAAATGTAGCTATAATCCTGAACGAGATTATTCAGTCACTTCTACAAATCTATAGACACCTGTTGTGTGGGTACAAAGTGTGTGCCACTCTACAAAGATTCGTGATCACAGCATTTCTGTGAGTCAAATGTATTTTCAGAACCAACTAATGACCCATTTATTTCAACTGGTAGAATGTATTCCCTGGTGGCTTAGACGGTAAAGAATCTACCTGCAATGCAGGAGACCTGGATTCAATCTCTGGGTTGGGAAGATCGCCTGGAGAAGGGAATGGAACCCATTTCAGTACTCTTGCCTGGAGAATTCCATGGACCAAAGAAGCCTGGCAGGCTCCAGTCCATAAGGTGAGACATGACTGAACAACTAACACACACACAGGATATACTCATTATTAGTTTACAGTTCTTATCTAGACCAGGGCTGGTATGTGTGTAATTTTGTACACTTCTATAATTACCTTTTTTCAAAACAATTTGCTACTTCTTTTGTTGCTTGTTTTTGTCCATTGCCATATAGGATCTTAGTTCAAGGGTCAGAGATCTAACCTGGCTCCTCTCAGTAGTGAAAGCAAAGAGTCCTAACCACTGGATCACCAGGGAATTCCTGTTACATTTCTAATACAACAATACTGGAGAAAAACAAACTAGTTCTGAAGTGGCAGTTTTTGATCCCCTGTCCTTTTCTCCTCTTAGAATCCAACAGAAACGGAATTTTCTAAGGCATATGGCCCTAGCGAACTCTGTGGGTCTGACTAGCAAGGCCAGGGGGACCTGCATCTCTCCCTGTTCCTGGTGCTGCAGGCAGGAGAGCCCACCCCCGGCTGGCAACCCTTGCTGCCTGCTCTGCAGACACTCAGTCTGATGCTCGGGCTGGCTGAGCTGCACTGTACCTGCTGTTCCGCTGTCCTTTATGGCCACCTCCAAGATAGCCTTTGCGTCATGAGACTCCAGTACCTGAGCCAAAGGAGGAAGTGGAGATCAGGCTAAAGCCAAAGCTCTGTATCATCAGGTGGCGGCTTGGAATCTGTCCAAATAGCCCCAGGAAGCAAGAGACATTTACAGTGTTACAGCTATGGTGCTGACTCTCCTCTGAGTCACCTAAAATCCTGCTTCTGCCAGGGGACCCCCCCCTGGCCATAATGAAAGGTGAGGAGATGCTGGTCAACCACGCCCCCTGGGCTGCTGGTGTGCACCAGTGAAGCTGGTCAGACTCTCACTAGGGTCATATTCAACCTGGATCCAGCCTGGCCTCTAGGATCGGGCTCAGACCATGGTGGGGTGGTAGGTGGGGGTGGGGAGCAGATAGCATCACAAACCTTTACACCTCCTCCTTCCCCCACCCCCACTGGGGGAAGGATTAAAAGCTCCCAGGGTGGGTTCAAACACCTGGAGAGATATCATCACCCTTCAGTAAAGATGGAGTGGATGAACCCCATGACCCAGCCTGGGCTCCTCAGCACATGTTCCCCTATGCAGATGCAGACAGATAAAGCATACATGTGTCTAACAGGAAATTATACTTCACTAAGATGAATAGTGCAGGAGGACCTAAGAGGAGCCACTGGAAAAAAAAAAAAAAAAAAATTCTCGTTCCTTCTCTGCTGGAACCTCGAGGAAATCCAGAGTAAACAGGGCCCATAAACCAGGGCACAATGAACCCTGGAGCCCTGTCCAGAATGAAGGCTTCTGTGAATAAGAAACAACTTCTCCTCCAGCTCTTGGGTAAAAACAATGGAGCTAAATCCATTTCAGGCCATTAGTGTTCCCAGAGGAAGGAGAGGCAGAGATAAGGTCTCACAATGCTGTACTTTGTACCAACTCTCTTCTTCCATATACTGCTAAGCCCTTTCATTTAGGTCTTTTCAACAGCCTTGGGAAACATCTTTGATTTTTCTCCAGCTGGTTTTCTCTTGGCCAAGAACAGATCTTCCTGTGAGTTTTAGGATTACGGGCCTCGGAGAGCCCCAGAGACAGGGTCAGCTCTCAGGATGCAGCGTCTTGGTAACGTGTATTACTCTGCATTAACTCCAGGCCAAAACACACATTCTTCCAAGACACGTTAGGCTGAGCATAGAAATCTGTCTGGGAAAAAGAAACTCCATTTCCATGGGTCCTTCTTTTAAGAAAGTAATTTATTAATTATTTGTATAGAACTGTACCTCTATTTAAACATATTAGTTTAAAAAAAGAAAGAAAAAAACAATGAGAAACTAGAGAAGAGAGAAACATACTGTGACATGTGACAGACCAGAAAGTATTCGGTACTTTCTGTATATTCTTAATTCAGAGACACTACCACCCCCGCTCCCCCCACCCAGGTTGCTCACCCAGGGGGCCAGGGTCTGTGCAGGGGGTGTCCATGTCTGACCCGGGGCCAAACTGAATCCGTGTCCTCAGCTTTGTACAGCCACATCCCGCACAACCCCAAGAAGACCTTGACTTGCCAGAGGGCCTCCTTCTCTGCAAGGATTGTCTCATACATTCAGGGTCTAGGACCAGCAGGCAGACAGGACTTTCCGGCAATTAATCTTCATTTTGGGTACAAGTTACACAATTCAGCTCTGAATACGGACCATATACTCCCACCCCCCTACTTCTCGCTCTCTGAACTACAGCAAAAGAGGCTAATTGTCTAGTCAAGCATGGCCTGAGCTATCCCAGGAAATGAAGCCCCAAAAGGAAAGGCTACCCACTCCAGTATTCTGGCCTGGAGAATTCCATGGACTATATAGTCCATGGGGTCGCAAAGAGTCAGACACGACTGAGCGACTTTCACTCACTCATGAACTGCCACAGGAGCCACAATGAGTTAGGGTAAAGTGTACCCCCAAACCTGAGAGCCATCAGGCTCACAGCTTGCTGCCACACAATAAATGCTTTTGAAATGAACAAAATAGAATGGCACGTTCAAGAAAAGTACAGGGACTTCCCTGGTGCTCCAGTGGCTAAGACCCCGGGCCCCCAGTGCTGGGGGTCCAGGTTTGATCCCTGGTCAGGGAACTAGATTCCATATATTACAACTAAGAAACGGTGCAGCCAAATAAACAAGTGATTTTTATTTTTTAATTTTGGCCGTGCCACACAGCATATAGGATATTCATTCCCCAACCGGGGATCGAACCCATACTCCTTGTGTTGGAAGCACAGAGACTTAACTACTGGACCATAAATAATTGGGAGTTCCATAAATAATTTTTTTTTTTTTTTTAAAGGAGGAAAGAGAGGGAAGGTAGGGTAAACAGAATAAGAATGAAGAAGTCTGACCTGACTGGAAACTAATTTGACCCGGTAAGTGTGCAAAATGAACACCCCAGTCTCGGGGTCCTCACTCCCTGCCCCAGCTGGCTCATCCACTCAGTATGTGCCCCAGCTGTTTCCAGTCCTTGCCGGCTGGGACCTCCCACAGCTATTGTCCACAGCTGTTGTCCCTCTCTCCCTTGAATCTTCACACCATCCCAATGTCTTCACTCTCAGCTTTCAAAAGTCCCTGGACCTCCCTCCTCATTCTAAACAAACCTGCCTTCTTCTCTCTCCCATACCCCTCCAGCAACTATTTTCTCTGCCCTTCTTCCCCCTGTACTCCCCGACACTGACTTTTGCCCCCAATTCTCCATCTACTCATTTACCAAGAACCCCCTAAAGCAGGGGGTCCCCAACCTCTGAGATCTAATGCCTGATGATCTAAAGTGAAGCTGATGTAATAATAATAGAAATAAAGTATACAATAAATTAACTCATCCCAAACCATCCCTATACCCTGCCCCCTGGACCCCCTCCCACCCCCGCCCCCGGACCTGGTCCATGGAAAAATTATCTTCCACGAAACCAGTCCCTGGTGCCAAAACAGTTTGGGGCCACTCCCCTAAAGGACTACATCCAGGAATTTCCAGGGCTCTTCTGACTTGTCACCCTCATCTCTCTACTAGAAAGATCTCTTCTCTCAGCTGCCTTGACACTGTCACCCTCTGGGTTTGTTTCCCATCTCTCTGCCTGTCCCTTAAGTGAAGGTATTCTCTTCTATACTGGGTCCTTTCTCACAATATCCCACCACATTCCACGTTGGGGCACCTCAGAGCTGCAACTCCAGCCCGGGTACTCTCCTGGCTGCTGGGTCCACTGAGCGGACTCCCCACAGGACCACTACTCGGATAACTCTTGGGGGCCCCAAGTCCACTGCCCCTACCTCAGCTTGCTGGTTACCCCAGCTCAGTGAGGCCCCTGACCAACCCCCCAGACACTGAAGGCAGACATTCTGGACTCCGCTGAGCAGCACCTTTCCCACCATATCTGGCCCATTCGTTCTTTCAATCCCTGCTGACTGCCTTTGCTCAAGCCCTCTTCATTCCACAGCCCCCAAGGGGATCCCTGCCTCCAGTCTGGAGGCCAGGTTTGACTTAGGGGTACAAGCGGGTGGGAAGGATAGGTGGTGAGGATGTGTTTATCTAGTACTTTAAGTTACTGAAAAGTCATCAGTAGTCCCTATCAGAGTAGGACAGAGACAATGAGGATTAACCCTCCACATTTCCTGCCTGGCTCCACCCTGGCCTCTCCCCCAACCCTCACCTACTGATCTCTCAGCTTTCAAAGTGGTCTTTCTGTGACACAGATCTCACACATCTGGCCCTGAATGAAGCACTTTGATAGGTCCCCAGGTTCCCTTTCCCTGCATCCAGGATGCGTGACCCCCGAAAGGCCTGGTTCCCTGTTAAACCTCCACACCCCTGAGGGCTCACTCACAAGTGTTCACAATCCAGTACCTTCACCAGTGTTCCCTCTACCCGAAATGCTCTTCCTCCCCTTCTTCACCTGCATAACGTCTACCTGTCGTTCAAGGAGCATTTGTTCAGGGAAGGTTCCCAATCAATGCCTTTTATTAGCCTTGTACTAGGAACATTCTTTGGACTAGTATGATGTAACACAAGGATCATTACAAGGTCTCATTTTCAGAAGAGATGCTTCTAATTGCAAACCAGTGATTCATCGTGTTTCGCACCCATGATCCTCTTATCTACCATTGGAGAAACTACCTGAAAAACACTCAAGCTTTGCAGCTTTTCACAGCTCCCTGGGCTTCCACCCTGTCCTAGGCATATCCTCCCCAGGAAAACCTGTTCTGGAAGACCAAGGAACATAACACTGGCAGGTGTTCACCATCTCCTCTGCCCCTCCCTCTGTCATTTCCCCCAGATGGTCCAGACATCCACCTGTTCAGAAGACAAACAATTTGGGGAGGAAATGAAGTCTCAGAACGGGGGAGCCACTGGCTGGAAGCTACACTGCAATTCTGGGGGTGGGGGATGGGGGTGGCAGTCAGGGTCTGAGGCCCTAGGGCTAAGATCTCAGGATTCCCCCGCCTGGCCTCCTTCTGTAACTCCACTGCCTGTGGATCCTCTGTCCCAAATGCCGCACATAATTAGAAGTTTTAATCCTGTAATTCCGTGATGACATCTTTTCACTTAAATACACCTTAAAATTACTTTTTTTTTTTTTAATGCTAAAAGCAATTTAACCAAAAAGAATTTTTCCAACTCTGTCCTCATCGGTCCCCAGAATCTTCTCCTGCCTATTCCGGGGGGACACTCATACTCACCAGAGAGCAAAAAACGCCCCGAGGCAGAGTCAAGGGAAAAGGAGGAAGCCGCCCAGAGCGTTTTCACTGGCTGGATCATTAGGCTTGGAACAATTAAGAATTGATTGTTCTGTGGGAAACAGTTTCACTGCCCTGTTTATAATTACGCCCTTTGCCTTGGGTCATAGAAGTTATTAAAAACACGCACACACAACTTCTCAACCCACCCAGTCCCGCCTGGCCAAGCCCCAAAGGCTATTTTTAGACTCGCTGGGACAGACAAGGAAGGATGGAAGGTGTCCCCGTGACTTCGGATTCAAAATCATCTTTGTGGCCCAGGCCGTGCCACCTGCCGGCATCCCAGCGACCCCGCTCCGTGGGTTGGGCCTCTTTCGAGGGGCTGAGCTGCGAACTGTTAACTTCAGGGAGAGAGGCCACCGTGTGCGCCGAGCTCCCGCGGAGCCGCCCTCGCCGCAGGTCTCCACAGCAATCGGGTAAATCCGCTTTAGCGTAAAGTGGAAACCCGGCGAGACCGCTGCCCGCAGGTCTGCCGCGCGCAGAGCAGGAGACGAAGCCGAGGTCCCCTCCCGCCCACTAACAAGTCCAAGAGGCTTACACTGGAAGCCTTCTGGAGGCAAAGAGGGGACGCCAACGCTCCCGAGCGGCTCCACTCCCACGCGCCACGGCCAAGCGCTCGGGTGGAAGCTGGGCTCGCGTGGCCACGCGCCGCGACGCCAAGGGTGCCAGCGCTCGAGGAACCGTCCCTTCCCCAAGCGCGCGGGACGGCCGGCGGCGGCGACGCCGAGAGCCCCTCCGGGCCCAGCCCTCCGCCGGCACCTGCGCGGGGCGGCCCGGACGGGCCCCCACTCCCAGCCCCGGAAGTCACCTGCTCTCGGCCGCCGGGTGCACCGCCGCCGCACCCCTCACCGCGAGCCTCCTCCGAGGGCGCCCCAGGCCCGTGCGCCCCCTCCCCCTTCCGGCCTGCTCCGCCCCGGCCTCGCGCTCTGCAGCCCCTTCCACAGCCTGGAGGGAAAGAGGCCTGGAGCTCGCGGGCTCCCCACCCGCCCACAGCCGCCCACCTTCCGAAAGTAGCAGTGGCCCTCTTCCTCCAGCGGCTGGGGGGCCGCGGGCAGCAGCGCGTCCGTCATGCTGGCGGCACAGGAGCGCAGAACTGACTGAAGCTCAGCAGCGCGCTCGCCTTCGCGGCCGCCCCCACCTCCAGCCCCGCCTGAGGCCTGGCCTGGAGCCCCGCAGACCTGGCGCGGCCCGCAGAGACCACGCCCCCGGCCCCGCCCCGACCCCGGACTGGCAGCGCGCAGCACTAGCCCTAGGCGAAGCTGGCGGAGCCGCGAGCTCAAGGCCCTGGGCTCTTCACTTGTCCCCCTCCCAGCCTCAGGGGCTTAACCTTGGCGCGATTGCAGCCTCAGCCCAGGGGCGCAGGGGCGTCTCGCAGCGAGACCCAGGGTGGGGATTCAGCTTCTTGTCTGGAACCGTGGGCGTAAATGCAGCGCGTGGGTGTAACTAAGGCTCCTGAGCGCACGCCGCGGGGACAGTGACCAGACCCAATGACACTTTTCGAGGGCGCGGGGGGAGCGCGGGATCCCCCAGGGCCCAATCTGGGACGCTGGGGAGTTGGCTGCGCCACCGAGGGCCTTGGCGGGTAACTCAAACCGATTGGCTCGGTGATCAATCCCCAAGTCCCCCAATCCGCGTTGCAAAAACTAGGCAGATCCGCTGGGGGTCGCTGATGGCGGGAAGAGAGAGGTCCACCCAAGGAGAAATCCCCAGAAAAGGTTTCGTGCCCAAGAGATTCGACAACTGCCCTTTTTAACCACCACTTCAAACTTGAGATTTCTCAACTGCAAGATGAGTCCCTATCACTCTTGAGCAGGTCGAAGGCACTGCAACAAAAGTGGTGGATAACCGCTTAGCTTGAGCAGTAGGAACGCGAATAGTTTAGGAGCGGAAGGAGCTCCTGGCGATAGGGGTCGCATCGCTTTCTTGCCCAC
>SJYT01080125.1:63593-104211 GCA_006410635.1 Cephalophus harveyi | reverse complement strand
TGCTTTTGAACTGTGGTGTTGGAGAAGACTCTTGAGAGTCCCTTGGACTGCAAGGAGATCCAACCAGTCCATTCTGAAGGAGATCAGCCCTGGGATTTCTTTGGAAGGAATGATGCTAAAGCTGAAACTCCAGTACTTCGGCCACCTCATGCGAAGAGTTGACTCATTGGAAAAGACTCTGATGCTGGGAGGGATTGGGGGCAAGAGGGGAAGGGGACGGCAGAGGATGAAATAGCTGGATGGCATCAGGGACTCGATGGACGTGAGTCTGAGTGAACTCCAGGAGTTGGTGATGGACAGGGAGGCCTGGCGTGCTGCAATTCACGGGGTCGCAAAGAGTCGGACACGACTGAGCGACTGAACTGAACTGAATAATAAAGTTGTCAATAATAGAACCTCTTCGCTAGCCAGAAAGTTTACGAATATGGTTCATGACCCTTAATAAGAGAATTAAATAATCTCCGCTTAACAGGTGAGAAGATGGAGGCCCAGAGGAGTGAAGTGGTTCAGGGAACACTGGCCATTAGTGGCTGAGATCACTGTTCAGGGCTGCTGGCTCCAGTCATTCTCTGCTACTGTCAGATTTTGTCATCTCTTTCTACTACCTCGAAGCTCCAATCGCCTTTACGATTTGTCACATACGCATGTCAATTGTACTTTTTTTTTTTTTTTAATTTCCTGGCTGCATTGTGTAGCATGTGGCATCTTAGTTCCCCCACCAGGAATTGAACCTGCACCCCCTGCAGTGGAAGCATGGAATCCTAACCACTGGACCACCAAGGAAGTCCCTGTCACTTGTACTATTATTGACTTAAGAGTCTTCTTTAAAATTATCCACTTTAACACACTTTATTTTAAAACACAAATATGTCATAACAATAAGCGGAAAACCAATGTTACTTTGTTCTATGGGGACATACACATTAAAGTGAATATATTGAAAACCAAAATCTGTTATTTAGCCTAATACCTTTGCCTTCTTGAACTGCTTCTTTTTTATTAAAAAGGGAGAAGAGCAAGAAGAGGTAGCCTGGTGTTAAAGACACCTCAGCCCACCCTGAGAGCTAGCTGAGACGAGCTCCCGGGCATCGTTAGAGGAAAAGAAGCACTTCTTTATGTGTTGGTGTGGTTCAGTTGCTCAGTGGTATCCGACTCTTTGCAACCCCATGGACAGCAGCTCACTAGTCTTCCCTGTCCTTCACCATCTCCTGGAGCTTGCTCTCACTCATGTCCATCAAGTCCGTGATGCCATCCACATTTCTTCTCTGTCATCTCCTTCTCCTCCTGCCTTCAATCTTTCCCAGCATCGGGATCTTTTCCAATGAGTTGGCTCTTTGCATCAGGTGGCCAAAGTATTGGAACTTCAGCTTCAGCATCAATCCTTCCAATGAAAATTTAGGGTTGATTTTCTTTAGGATTAACTGGTTTGTTCTCCTTGCAGTCCAAGGGACTCTCAAGAGCACATTTCGAAAGCATCAGTTCTTCGGTGGTTAGCCTTCTTTGTGGTCCGTACATGACTACTGGAAAAACCATAGCTTTGATTAGACGGACCTTTGTCAACAAAGTGATGTCTCTGCTTTCTAATATGCTATCTAGTTTGGTCATAGCTTTTCTTCCAAGGAGCAAGCATCTTTTAATTTCATGGCTACAGTCACCATCCACAGTGATTTTGCAGCCCAAGAAAATGAAGTCTGTCAGTATTTTGATTGTTTCTCCATCTATTTGCCATGAAGTGATGGGACTGGATGCCATGATCTTACTTTTTTGAATGTTGAGTTTTAAGCCAGCTTTTTCACTCTCCTCTTTCACTTTCATCAAGAGGCTCTTTAGTTCCTCTTTGCTTCCTGCTATAAGGGTGGTGTCATCTGCATATCTGAGATTATTGATGTTTCTCCCAGCAATTTTGATTCCAAGTTGTGCTTCATCCAGCCTGGCATTTCACCTGATGTATTCTGCATATAAGTTAAATAAACATGGTAACAATACAGCCTTTACATACTCCCTTCCCAATCTGGAACATAGTCTGTTGTTCTATGTCTGATTCTAACTGTTGCTTCTTGACCTGCATACAGGCTTCAGAGGAGGCAGATAAGGTGGTCTGGTATTCCCATCCCTTTAAGAATATTCCACAGTTTGTTGTGATCCACACAGTCAAAGGCTTTGGTGTAGTCAATACAGCAGTAGATGTTTTTCTGGAATGCTCTTGCTTTTTCTATGATCCAACAATGTTGGCAATTTGATCTCTGGTTCCTCTGCCTTTTCTAAATCCAGCTTGTACGTCTGAAAGTTCTCAGTACTGTTGAAGCCTGGCTTGGAGGATTTTTGAGCATGACCTTGCTAGCATGTGAAATGAGTGAAATTTAGGGTAATGTGAACATTCTTTGGCATTGCCCTTCTTTGGAATTGGAATGAAAACTGACCTTTTCCAGTCCTATGGTCCCTGCTGAGTTTTCCAAATTTGCTTACATACTTACTGCAGCACTTTAGCAGCAGAATCTTTTAGGATTTGAAATAGTTCAGGTGAAATTCCATCACCTCCATCCACTAGCTTTGTTCATAGTAGTCCTTCCTAAGGCCCACTTGACTTCACATTCCCAGATGTCTGGCTCTAGGTGAGTGATCACACTATCATGGTTATTCAGGTCATTAAGATATTTTTTGTATAGTTCTTCTGTGTATTGTTGCTACCTCTTCTTAATATCTTCTGCTTCTGTTAGGTCCATACCATTTCTGTCCTTTATTGTGTGTCCTGACAGGCACCTTCTGGCCCTGGGAACCATCTAGGTGTCCCTCCTAGAGGCTGTGCAGCACCGGACATCGGTAGACATTCTCATGACTCCTTGCAGGGGGCTCGCAGGCCTGAGCCCTTATCTCTGATCCTGCTGCGATCAGGAAATGAGAGCTGCTGCTGCTAACCCAGCAGGACGGTAACTTCTGACCCCCTGTTTGTCAACCCTGCTGGTGTTGTGCGTCATAGGAACCACCGATCAGCCTCTGTGCTCCTAATAAAAGAGCTGGGCTGGGAACTCCTGAGACAGACAATGGTTAAAATCTCAACTATTTTGTCAAGTCTCTGCTTTACCTTCTGGCTGGGGCCAGCAGTTGACTCTCCAGGGATTCAGTTTCTCCAAATAAAATGTAAGTCTCACCTCCTAACACCTGTTTGTTGACAAAAGGAGCACTGGTTTCTCTGGGAGCAGCCTGATGTACATCCTCTCTTGGAGAATCTGATGAAATTTGCTAAATTAGAAGCCAAAATCACAATGTAACCCTTAAATTAATGAAATTATAGAATGAATTATAGATCCAGGGACTACCCTGGCTGTCCAGTGGTTAAGTCCCTGCTCTTTCAATTCAAGGGGCTTGGGTTTGATCCCTGATTGCAAAACTAAGATTCCACATGCCCTGCAGCATGCCCAGGAAAAAAAATTATAGATCAAGTTTGCATTTTTCAAGAAAAAAAATCTTAGAAATTGAAGCCACATGATGCCATGGAGTACTGACTTGAGAAAACCACACCAGGCTCTGTAGGCTTTGCCACTATGTCACCTTGACTGGACCCTTTTACCCCTCCTGGCCTCAGTTTCCCCAGCTCTGAAATATAGTCAAGGGCATAGCAGTCATTTATTGCATACTTTATGGCAGGAGCTTTATGCACTTTGCATGCATGATCTCAGTTGGCCAACAACCCTATGAAGTGGGTAGTTTATCATTCCCATTTTGCAGATTAATAAGTTGAGGCTCAGATGTTACTAGTCTGGTAAGTTAGATTGCCTGATGTTACAGCACACTTTATGGTACACTACACTGTTACATGTGATTTAAAAGGAAAGATATTTTGGGATCTTGGGAAGAAGTGATTAGAAAATAAACATAAATAAGCAACAGAATAGCTCCCCAAAATATTAGTATTAGCGAGAAGGTGAAGCAACCAGAATCTCGTACACTGCTTGTGGGAGTGTAGATTGGTACTGCTATTTTGGAAAACTGGCATTTTCTACTAAAGAGGGATATATGCATAACTTGTGATCCAGCAATTCCAAATCTAGGTAGATACCCAATAGAAATACACACATCTGTTCTCCGTATGTACAAGAATGTTCATAGCTGCACTTTTCAAAGTGAAAGTGTTAGTTGCTCAGTCATGTCCAGTGCTTTGTGACCCCATCCACTGTAGCCCACCAGCTCCTCTGTCCATGGAATTCTCCAGACAAGAATACTGGATTGGGTAACCATTCCCTTCTCCAGGTGATTTTCCCAACCAAGGAATCGAGCCCAGGTCTCCTGCATTGCAGGCAGATTCTTTACCATCTGAGCCACCAGGAAAGCACTTTTCACAATAACCCCTTATTTGGGACTTCCCTGGAAGTCTAGTGGTTAGGATGTTTCGCTTCCGCTGTTGGGGGCTCAGGTTCAGCCTGTGGGTTGAAACTGGGATCCTGCATGCCCTGTGGTAAGGCCAAAATTTTTTTAAAAAAGCACCTAACTGGAAACTTCTCAAAATGCCCATCAACTGTAGAATGGATAAGAAATTGTGGTGTACTCACATAAGGAAAACTAATTTATTACTATTATTAATATAAGCAACAAATATGTTGTGAGCAAAATGCTTGGCTTACCAAAATATGTTTGAGCCAAAGAAGCCAGACACAATGCTATATAACTCCATTTTATGTAAAATAGGAAACAGACGAAATTAGTCTATTCTGAGGTTATTGCTTCTGGGATTGGGGGAATTTTCTATTTCTTGATCTGCTTGTTGTTACACAGGTGTGTTCATTGTGTGAAAATGCACAGAGCTGTGTGCTTAATGATTTCTGCACTTTTCTGTACATATGTCCATAGTTCAATAAAAAAGCTCAATGGAAATAAATTGTTGCTGTTCATTCGCTAAGTCGTGTCTGACTCTTTGTGACCCCGTGGACTGCAGCATACCAGGCTTTCCTGTCCTTCACCATCTCTTAGAGTTTGCTCAAATTCATGTCCACTGAATCAGTGATGCCGTCCAACCATACCACTCTCTCTGGCCCCCTCCTTCCCCTGCCCCTAATCTTTCCCACCATCAGAGTCTTTTCCAATGAGTTGGTTCTTTACATCAGGTGGCCAAAGTATTGGAACTTCAGCTTCAGCATCAGTCCGTCCAGTGAATATTCAGGGTTGATTTCCTCTAGGATTGACTGGTTTGATCTCCTTGCTGTCCAGGGGATTCTCAAGAGACCTCTCCAGCAGCACAGGTCGAAAGCATCAGTTTGTCGGTGCTCAGCCTTCTTTATGGTCCAACTCTCACATCCATACATGAGTACTGGAAAAACTATAGCTTTGAGTAGATGGATCTTTGTCAGCAAAGTGATGTCTAGGTTTGTCCTAGCCTTTCGACCAAGGAGCAAGTGTCTTTTATTTTCGTGGCTGCAGTCACCATCTGCAGCGATTTTGGAGCCCAAGAAAATGAAGTCGGTCAGTGTTTCGATTGTTTCCCCATCTATCTGTTATGAAGTGATGGGACTGGATGCCATGATCTCACTTTTTTGAATGTTGAGTTTTAAGCCAGCTTTTTCACTCTCCTCTTTCACACTCATCAAGAGGCTCTTTAGTTCCTCTTCTTTTTCTGCCATTAAAGTAGTATTATCTGCATATCTGAGGTTGTTGATTCCAGTCAGTCTCGATTCCAACTTGTGATTCATCCAATCTGGCATTTCGCATGATGTATTCTGCATGGAAGTTAAATAAGCAGGGTGACAATATACACCCTTGATGGACTCCTTTCTGTATTTGGAACCAGTCCATTGTTCCATGTCCAGTCCTAACAGTTGCTTCTTGACCTGCATACAGATTTCTCAGGAGGCAGGGAAGGTGGTTTGGTATTCCCATCTCTTTAAGAATATTCCACAGTTTGTTGTGATCTACACAGTCAAAGGCTTTAGCATAGTCAATGAAGCAGAAGTAGTTGTTTTTCTGGAATCCCCTTGCTTTCTCTATGATCCAGCGGATGTTGGGAATTTGATTTCTGGTTCCTCTGCCTTTTCTAAATCCAGCTTATACATCTGGAATTTCTTGATTCAAGTACTGTTGAAGCCTAACTTGAAGGATTTTGAGCCCTGCCTTGCTAGCATGTGAAATGAGCTCAACTGTATGGTAATTTGAACATTCTTTGGCATTGCCTTTCTTTGGGATTAGAATGAGAACTGACCTTTTCTGGTCCTGTGGCCACTGTTGAGTTTTCCAAATTTCCTGGCTTATCGAGTGCAGCACTTTAGCAGCATCATCTTTTAGGATTTGAAATAGCTCAGATGAAATTCCATCTTCCTTTATCTTTGTTAGTAGTGATGCTTCCTAAGGCTCACATGACTTCACACTTCAGGATGTCTGGTTCTAGGCGAGAGACCACACCATCATAGTTATCCGGGTCATTAAGACCTTTTTTGTATAGTTTTCTGTGTAATCTTGCCACCTTATCTTAATCTCCTCTGCTTCTGTTAGGTCCTCACCATTTCTGTCCTTTATTGTGCCCATCTTTGCATGAAATGTTCCCTTGGTATCTCTTCCACACCATCATAGTTATCCGGGTCATTAAGACCTTTTTTGTATAGTTTTCTGTGTAATCTTGCCACCTTATCTTAATCTCCTCTGCTTCTGTTAGGTCCTCACCATTTCTGTCCTTTATTGTGCCCATCTTTGCATGAAATGTTCCCTTGGTATCTCTCATTTTCTTAAAGAGATCTCTAGCTTTTCCCATTCTGTTGTTTTCCTCTGTGTCTTTGCACTGTTCTCTTAAGAAGGCCTTCTTCTCAGGAACTCTGTATTTGTGAGTGACATTGATTCCCGGGCATTTAGAGCAGAGTTCTTTGTATGTATGTCTTAAGTGCCATCCCACCACCAGCACTGATGTGTGGACCATGAGAAAGAAATTATTCTCTACCCAGCTGATTCACCCATCTTCCTATTTGCAGTTTCCTGATAAGATTCTGAGATTTGTAGTTTCCTGCCTGTTTGAATAAGAAAGGAAGAGTAAGTGGTGTTTTAGCTTTTGGAGGCTTCCCTGATAGCTCAGTGGGTAAAGAATCCGCCTGCAATGTAGGAGACCTCAGTTTAATTACTGGGTTGGAAAGATCCTCTGGAGAAGGGAAAGGCTACCCATTCCAGTATTCTGGCCTGAAGAATGCCATGGGCTATACAGTTGCAAAGAATCAGACTTGCCTGAGCAACTTAAACATTTTCTTTATCGGTTGCTACAGCTTTGCAGAAAAACAGGGTGTTTATGGGACTTCTCTTGTGATCCAGTAGTTAAGACTCTGTGCTTCCAGCGTAAGGAGTGCAGGTTTGATTTTTGGTTGTGGATCTAAGATCCCACGTGCCTTGTTGTCAAAAAAATAAATAAATAAAATAAAAAACAACAACAAAAAATCAAGCTCTTTAGGGATTCCTGCTGCCAAGATTCAGGAATATTGGGTAGTAAGTGATCAGAGTTGCAAGTGAAGCATTTCTGAAGATCTGGAGTCAGAAAGGTTGGTTTACTAAATGCTTGTGATTGTCAGAAATACAATAAAGTAAACTCTCAACAATAAATTTATTGGGCTTTTCTCACCTTTCAGAAGCTATAAGCTGTAAGAAAATTAGCTAGGGTAATTTAGAAATAAAATCTTCATGGTCCTTCATGGTTTTTCTGGGTATGTAACCTAGGTATATAGGTATATAACCCTAACCTTCTTTACTTTCAAAAGCTGCTTATTCACAACAACAGCTGATGATCAAAGGATGATGCTGGGGTCCTGCAGGGCTTCAATAAACAAAGATACTTTCTCTTTAGTACATTAAATTTATCAAGGCAGGAAAGGAGCTAATTCATACAAAAACCTTTAAAATGAAAACCAAGATACTGACAGAGAAGGAAAGACTATCATGGATGCAGTTAAAAACAAAAATTCAAATGGTGCAATGTTGTATATATATATCCCCCGGCTCTGATTTCCTTTGATCACTGGCAACCACTGTTACCAGATTCTTTGTGGAGTTTACTGGGGATATAGCATATTTTTGGATGTACCGTGTCCCTACATTGTGGATGCAATAGTCACAGTAAATTTGGCTTTTTATGCTTTCTCTTAATATAAGTGGCAGTACTCTGCCTCACTCTCTGTTTTTCTCATTTAACAGCATCCATCAGCATGTTTATTTTTTAAATTTTATGAATTTATTTATGTTTATTTTCGGTTGTGCTGGGTCTTTGTGCTATGTGCAGGCTTACTCTAGTTTTGGTGTGCCAGCTTCTCGTTCCAGTGGCTTCTCTTGTGGCACAGCACAGGCTCTAGGGCACTCAGCTCGCGGGCCAAAGGACACTGTCTCAGTTGTTGCCATGTATGGGCTTAGTTGCTTTGAGGCATGTGGGATCTTTCCAGACCAGGGATTGAGCTCATGTCCCCTGCATTGGCCTGCGGATTCTCAACCCCTGGACCACCAGGGAAGTCCCATATCAGCATTTTAAAATGCTTTATAGTATTTTATCATAAAGGTTGTTCCCAGTACCTGTTGTTGTTAACAAATTGCCACAAATCTTCATGGCTCCATACAAGAACAATCATTGTATTATTAACTCTCTTGGTTTCAGAAGGGACTGAACTCAGCTAAGAGATTCTTGCTTGTGATCTCTCAGGCAGCTGTAGTCAGATGGCCACTGGAACTGGAGTCATTTTGAATCTTCCTTGCTCACTCGTCTGGTGATTGATGCTGACTATTAATCCCAGCTGGGTCATTGTCTGGACTATCAACCTAGCCTCTCCTCATGGCCTGGCTTTCTCACAGATGGATATTAAGATTCCAGGGCCAGCAGCCCAAGAAAATCAAAGCTATCAGTTTCTTAAAGCTTGGATGTGGTAAATGATATATTGTCACTTTTACTGTATTCTTTTGGTCATAGGAGTGGAGCCTAGATTCAAGGGAGGGCACATGGACTCCACTTTTTGATGGGAAACTTGCCCAAGACTTCAAAACTGTGGGTTTTTTTTTTATTAATTTTTATTGAGTTAATTTACAATGTTGTATTAGTTTCAGGTATACAGCAAAGTCTATCAATTATACATAGAAGCTGTGCTTTTTTTGTTGGCTTGTTTTTGGCCGTTCTGTGAAGCATGCAGGATCTTAGTTCCTTGACCAGGGATCAAACCTGTGTCCCAGGCAGTGGAAGCATGGAGTCTTAACCATTGGACCACCAGGGAAACCCCTAGAAGATGTTTTTAAAATAACTTTTAAAAAGTCATGAACCATAACTTATTTAATTAGTTATTCATTCTTCAAAATTATTCATTGAGTGTTTACTATATTCCAAGCACTGTTCTAACCTCTGAGGATACAGCACAGAAAGAAAGAAAGAAAAACTGGCTTGAGGACTTCCCTGGTGGTCCAGTAGTTAAGAATCCACCTTCCAGTTCACGGGATGTGGCTTTGATACCTAGTTGGGGAACAAGATCGCACATGCCTCAAGGCAGCTAAGCCCATGCGCCGCAACTGAAGAAGCCCATGCGCTGCAATGAAGACCCAGTGCAGCCAATATTCAAACGAAAAACCCCAAACTGCCTCAGATCTATCTCTCCTTGGAGCTTATATTTCAATGGGCGCTTCCATTCCAATGGGGAAGAGAAAGACATTCGACAGAATACTGAGTCAGTAACCTTTGAGCAGAGACCTGAAGCAGGTGAGGCTGTGAATCATGCCTGTGGTACTCTAAGACAGAGGCCTCAAGGCCAGAGAGTGTCTTGAGGGCTCAAGAAACAGTCCCAGATCCAGAGATTCTGATTCAGGAGGCCCCGGGGCATGGGTAGAACGGATAGTTCAGCAACATCCTACTGATCCTCAGCCATGCAGACTTCTGACCCTCAGTTTGAAAATCTGGGCTTCTTTTCTTTGTTCTGTAAGAAGGAGTCTTGGGGTGGGATAACGGCACCCCGTTGGACAGATGTTTGTTTCTTTAGCTTCAGTAAGGGAGCCCTCAGTGTCCTTCACCCCACATCACAGCCTTTTGCTCGTCTGCTTGCCTTTTCTTTTTCCTTTCTCTTTTTCTTCATTCTCTTTTCAATTTTCTTTTTCTCTCTTTACCATTCTTTCCCTCTTTTTCTCTCCTCCCTACTGTCATGATCTGTGCACAGACTGGAAAAGAATTACCAGACACGAGGCAGAAGGAGGGGAGAATAGAGTTTATTAGAGGGGGAGATGCATTAAGAATCTGCCTGCAATGCAGGAGACCCCGGTTCGAATCCTGGGTTGGGAAGATCTGTTGGAGAAGGGATAGAGTACCCACTCCAGTATTCTTGGGGTTCCCCTGTGGCTCAAGTGGTAAAGAATCTGCCTGCATTGTGGGAGACTTGGGTTTGATCCCTGGGTTGGAAAGATCCCCTGGAGAAGGGAAAGGCTATCCACTCTAGTATTCTGGCCCAGAGAACTCCATGGACTCTCTGGGTCACAAACTCCATGGACTCTCTGGGTCACAAAAAAAAAAAAAGGAATAAAACTACAATGTGACCTGGCAATGCCACTACTGGGCACATACCCTGAGAAAACCACAATTCAAAAAGACACATGTACCCCAATGTTCATTGCAGCACTACTGACAATAGCCAGGACATGGAAGCAACCTAGAAGTCCATCAATAGATGAATGGATGAAGAAGATGTGGTGCATATATACAGAGGAATATTAGTCAGTCATAAAAAGGAACACATTTGAGTCAGTTGTGTGAAGTGGATGAACCCAGAGGCTGTTATACAGAGTGAAGTCAGAAAGAGAAGAACAAATATATATTAATGAATATTTATGGAATCTAGAAAAATAGTACTGATGAACCTATCTGCAGGGAAGGAATGAAGACGCAGAGAATGAACTTGTGGATACAGTGGAGGAAGGAGAGGGCAGGACGAATTGAGAAAATAGCATTGATATATAGACACTATCATATGTAAAAATGATAACTAGTGATAAAATGATAAAAATGATAGCTACCATACAATACAAGGAATCCTGCCTGGCACCTCATGACAACCTAGAAGGGTGGGATGGCAAGGGGAAGGAGGCTCGAAAGGGAGGTGATTATACATATAATTATGACTGATTCCAGTGGTTGTTCAGCAGAAACCAACACAACATTGTAAAGCAATTATTTTTCAATTAAAAGAAAGATAGAGTGGTCGATGCTATTGAAACAGCAGACGGCTGGAGAGACAAGGTTTGGTGGAATAGTAGCCCATTTTTATAGCATCAGGACAAAGAAAACTCCCGTTTGGAGGGTGGCGTTAGGTGACTTGTTAGAGTGGTATAGGGTGGGTATTTTTATCTAATATGAGGTCAGGGAGTAGGCTGGTTTAGAACAGAGAGACTCATGGCAACGGTTGCTATGAGGCTCAGTTCTGGAGATGAGCTTGGAGCAGGGCTCCGCATCTGTGGCCTTGGTATAGGGCTCCACACCTACACCCCTACCTTCTTTCTCCTTTTTTTAAAATCTCTTTTTCCGTTATTTTTCTCTTTGACCAAGTGTTGCCCCAAACTACCTTCCCCGTGGGCATCAGGGTACCCCCTGCCTGTGAATCCTTTCAGAGATCTGGAAGGGGACTACACTCACTAACCCTAAGGGTGTTACACGGAAAGAGGAGCCTGGCAGGCTATAGTCCATGGGGTGGCAAAGAGTGGAACACGACTAAGCGGCTGAAACAAGGGCGCTATATTCAGATAGCGCGCGCCTGTGTGGGGGCAGAGGCAAATTCTCCGCACAGGACAGCGGCAGCACTGAGCGGAGCAGAGTCTGCCAGCAGGTTAAGCTGGGGAAGGGTCTGGGCCGGTTTCGGGAGGGGTGTGGGGGTGCGCAGATTTCATGGAGCACCAGCAGTCGGACAGCGGGGTGCGTTCCACTCTCCCAGACGCCTCCTCCAGACCGGCACCTGGTGCAGTTAGGATGGGACGTCGTGGCAGCCAAAGCCTCCGCGGCAACTCTTGGGGGGTCTGCCTCCAACAAAACGGGTTTGAGAACCACCAGGCGCAGATCCCAAGAAAGAAGCTTGCTTGGAGGGGTTAGCACTTTTCACGACTCACGCTTAGAACTCGTAGCGGTTCGCGGAGAAAAAAGTGCGGAAAATGTTTGGCCGCTTGAGGCCGCCGTAGCAAGGGGGCGGGGTCCGGAAGGGAGCAGTATGGCGGCGCTGGACAGTGACAGCGAGGAGGATTTGGTCAGCTATGGGACTGGCCTGGCGCCGCTGGAAGAAGGTGCGGGCTAGATTCGTCGCCAGAGCCTCTGGCAAACAGGCTGGGGGTCCAGGGTTCGGGGCCAAAACACAACCCTGTGCCAGACCTTTTCTGGCACTGGGGGAAAGGCTTGCGTGCTACGGGCTCTGGGAACAGCGACCAGAAAGGCGTGCACTGTGCTTTCGGGGTGCTTATGTTTTGGAGGGACGGATGAAAGGCCCGGAGGGATGGGGAATAGAAAGATGACAAATAGGTTCGTGTAAGAGCCGAGTTAGGGGAGCAGTGGTGGTCAGGCGATCATCTGTGTCGTCCTTTCCTACGACAGGACGTTTGAGTTCAGACCTGAAACAGAGAAAGGAAGCAACGGTACGAAGATTTGGGTGAAGAGCATTTTAGGCAAGGCGGACAGCAAGTGCAAAGGCTCTGAGGTCGGAGCCAGTTTGGCAAATTGAGGAACAGGCCGGACTGTTGTGGGTGGAGCATACAGCACCCGGGCGAGGCTGGCAGAAGATGATCTCAGAGGAGGAGGTGGGGGTTGATCCTTACTTGGTGTGGTCAGGGAGTTTGAATTTTAATACCAAGTGTAGAAGACTCATGGGGGAGGGGTTACACAAAGGAGGGATGTGTGTTTTTAGGTTTATTCTATCCTTGATTTTGTGAGTAGGCCCGTTAGGGGGTTGGCAGGAGTGAAGCAGGGAGATTAGCAAAATTAGGGCGATGATGGTGGCGGCGGTAAGTCGTGGTGGGTTGAGAGTACTTTGAAAGCAGAGCTGACCGCGAACTTGCTGGTGGAATGTAGGGGTGAGAGCAAGATGATGCAAGATTCTCTTCCATGTTTCTGGTCTGATCCACTTCATGGCATGATTTGTTCAGTAAAGTATGTATTGACTAGCCAGTAAGGACTGATGGCAGTGCTAGCCCCGTGGAGGAAGACAAAGGAAATATGGTGGGCGAGGAGTTATTTGCAGACTCCTTTTTTCCCACCCCGACCACATCCTGTCAGCTTGTTTGAATTTCTGGGACATAGCCACTGATGACCCTCTTATTCCCTACAAACAGTTCAAATCATTAGAAACTTCTGCCAGATGCTGGCCCTGTGTCTATTCTCTGAGTACAGAAGACAAAGAAATGCTAGTCTCCTGAAAGCTTATGTATTTAAAGACACCCCTTGCATTTCCTCTAGACATCTCTGTACCACACTCAGTTCAAAGTCCCCTCAACCCTAGTTTGTCAAAGCTTTACTCCAAGTATGGGACCAGAGTGTGGGTAAAGTGGGGCCATCGCTAGGTGCGTCCTTTATTTTAGGCTGTATTTCTTTAATACAATCTAAGGTTGCGTGGGGTCTCCACAGTGGCTCAGTGGTAAAGAATCTATCAACAATTCAGGAGCAGCAGAAGATGTGGGTTCGATCCCTGGGTCGAGAAGATCCCTTGAAGAAGGGAATGGCTACCCCCTCCAGTATTCTTGCCTGGAGAATCCCATGGACAGAGGAACCTGGCGGGCTACAGTCCATAGGGTCACCAAGAATCGGACATGACTGAAGTGAGTTAGCATGAACACACACGCACGCAAGATCACAGTAGCTGTATCGGCAAACACATCATCCCATGAGCCCAAGGAATGGAATTTATTGACAAAGATACTTGATTCAAGGAGTTTCGAATCTAGTTGAAAACAAAAGTATGTGATTCACAAGCGCTGAAGTATGTCAAGTAGAGAAGAAATAACCTACACAAGCTAACAGGGAAACCTGAGAAGGCAGGATAGGATCCCCTGAAAACTGGTTGGAATTTAGCTATGCAGAATGAGGAAGGGTTAAACACGCATAGAAAGTGAAAGTGAAAGTGAAGTCGCTTAGTCATGTCCGACTCTTGCGACCCCATGGACTATAGCCTACCAGGCTCCTCCATCCATGGGATTCTCCAGGCAAGAGTACTGGAGTGGGTTGCCATTGCCTTCTCCAGGGGATCTTCCCAACCCAGGGATCGAACCCAGGTCTCCCGCATTCCAGGCAGACACTTTAACCTCTGAGGGTAGAGGTTATTTTAGCCTGTCAGGAAGGAGTTTGGGTCATTTCTATATTTCTGCTCACGGTTGTTTCCTTGTGAAGTGACATATTGTAAGTCATCAACTATTTGATCTATATTTTTCTAATTCTTCCTGTTTTGATGGTGTACAAAATCTGGAATGAAGTCTAATGGTCTAGCCAGTCTTTTGAAGTAGAGTGAACTTTTTTTTTTTCCTGGCCTAAAATCATCTTTTAACTTCTCAATCACTAGAAGTTTTTGAGGACTGATTCATTGTTACCTAAGCACTTCGAAGTTAAAACAGACTCTGACTTCATTTTACAATATAACATACTAGACCAATAACCACTTTTACCTCCTGCTTTGAAACTTTAGTGACAGGTTAGGGAAATATTGGTAGAGGAGAGACTCTATTGCTTAATTAAAGTTGTTGGCCCTGACAGAATGTTTTATTGGTTAAGAGACAGTGAAGGGATTCCCTGATGGTCCAGTGATTAAATGACTTCACCTTCCAATGCAGGGGGTGTGGGTTTGATGCCTGGTCAGAGAGCAAAGACCCCACATGCCTTGGGGCCAAAAAACCAAGACATAAAACAAGCAATATTGTAACAAATTCAATAAAGACTTAAAACATGATCCACATTAAAAAAAAAAATCTTAAAAAAAAAAGACAGTGGAGCTTAGCTCAGTGCTCTGTGATGACCTAGAGAGTTGGGATGGGGGCTTGGGAGGGATATATATATACACACACACACACACACACATATGTATATATAGCTGATTCACATTGTTGTGCAACAGAAACTAACACAACATTGTAAAGCAATTATATTCAATTGAAAAAAAAAAAAACAAAACAGAACCTTCAAAAAAAAGAGAAGAGACAATGACTGATCTGTATACACAGACTCTTAGACACAAAGGTGCTCTGGCCTGGAAGAAAGGGGCCTTGGGGCTTATCTTATCTTCCCTTAGATACATTAACTTGGCTGTAGAAACCTTCTCATCTCCAGGTCATCCTGTACTCAGATTAATTTAGGACCGATTTCTTCTTCCTTGGTGCTGTGATTCTCTCACTTAAAACTACCTTTGACTCCCAGTCACCCACAGGACATGCCTGGACCCTGCAGCACTGTGTTCCATGGCTGCTGCACCATCTGTCCTTCTTATGTATGTATGTATTTAGTTTTGGCTGTTCTGGGTCTTAATTGCTGTGTGTGGGCTTTCTTTAGTTGCAGCGAGCAGGGGCTACTCTTTGTTGCTGTGCAGGGGCTTCTCATTGTGGTGGCTTCTCTTGTTGCAGGGCATGGGCTCTAGAGCATGGGCTCCATAGTTGTGTTGCCAGGGTTCAGCTGCCCACAGCATGTGGGATATTCCTGGAGCAGGGATCGAACGCGTGTCCCCTGCATTGACAGGCAGATTCTTACCCACTGGACTACCAGGGAAACCCCCGTCTGCTCTTCTGGTTCCATATTCCATGGCTTCCTTCCAGTCAGACTGTATTACTTCCTCTAACGTCTTACCTTCCCCTTTTAGACCTTCTGTTTACTGTTTACTGATGGAATGAATGCCTCTGGGTGACTCTGACGTTGTGGGCCTTGCACATTGTCAGAGCAGTTCCTATACACGCAGGTCTGCTCTGCTGGACTCGGAGTGCCCTGGGAACAGGAGTGGAGTTGTGTTTAGTTTTCCACACCCAGGTCTAGAACAGACCTGCTTCCTCCAAAAGACCCTCAGTAAACTCCTGGTGGGGGACAAGTAAAGGACAGAATGGGTTGCATCCCTAACTTGAGTTGAAATCTGATTTCAGTTTTGTGCTTATTGGTTGTGGAACTTAAGGCACTTCTTTAATCAGAGCATCCTTATCAGAGTATGATAAAAGAGATAATATGTGTGAAAGGAAAAGATTAGTTATTATTAGTAGTGATAATTATCACAGGGCCTCCCTAAAATGCCACTGTCCCCTGGAGTTTTCTTGTGCTGTGATTAGAGGTGGTGCTTCTCGCTCAGGAGCCCCATGGAGCCTAGTGGCTGCCACACTGCGTGGCCTCCAGCATCGGCTGCTGGGTTCTGCTTAGTTGTCGACCTATCTCATCTCCGTTTTCAGCTCAGGAGTACCTGGAGAACAAGCAAGACAGAACCTTGAGTTGGTGGGACCTGTCCTCTCTCACCTTAACCCAGTGGCTCGCTACTAGGGATGAATTTGCCCCCCAAAGGACTTTTGGCAATGTCTGGAGATATTTTTGGTTGTCATGCTTTATTGGGACAGGGGTGTTACAGGCATCTAGTGTTACAGGCTAGGGATGCTGCTAACCATGCTGTGGTATACAAATCAGTCCCGCCTACCTAGGAATTATCCAGCACAGACGCACCACTCCAGCTTAGCCTGGAATCATGCCAGGTGCGCGTGCGGTAATGGAGCATGTGGGCTGCGTTTCTAAGAAATGGTGAAAATCATGGATTGGGGGACCCAAGTTGTGATTCAGTTCTTTAGAATGAAATGAAATTTCTAACTTATACTAACCAAGCTTTGCTATGGCCAGTGACTGTGCTCAGCTCCTCACATGTGGTCTTTAATCCTTAGCACCATCCTACAAGGTGGTTCAGTTATTACCCTAATTTTGTAGTCATGGAGACTGAGGCTTAGAGAAATCAAGAAACTTGCCTAAGGTCACAAACCTAGCAAGTTGGAGGGTAGGTTATATTCTAGAAATGACCTAAAGCCTCCATAAGCTACAAGTAAGAATTTAGGACTGTGAGGCTAAACATTTGTTTGCTTTTTGTTCTGTTATCCAGAAGTAGTGACTGGCTTAATGATTGCAGTAACAGGTGCCCATGGGCCTTAGGACACGTCTCACCTACTGTACGTGCTACTACTTTCTTGGTGTCCAGTCACCAAGTTGTGTCCGACTCTTTGAGATCCCACGGACTGCAGCTTGCCAGGCTTCCCTCTCCCTCACCATCTCCCAGAGTTTGCCCAAGTTCATCTCCATTGAATCGGTGATGCACTCCAACCATCTCATCCTCTGTCACCCTCTTCTCCTTCTGCCTTCAATCTTTCCTAGCATCAGGATCTTTTACAATGAGTCAGCTGTTTGCATTAGGTGGTCAAAATATTGTAGCTTCAGCTTCAGCATTAGCCCTTCCAAGGAGTATTCAAGGTTGATTTCTTTTCAGAATGACTGGTTTGCTTTCCAAGGGATCTCAAGAGTCTTCTCCAGCAACACAATTCGAAAGCATTAATTCTTCAGTGCTCTGCCTTCTTTACCGTCCAGCTCGCACATCTGTACATGTCTGCTGGAAAGACCGTAGCCTTGACTACTACCAATAGCAATAGAAGCTGGTACTTTAAAGGTATTTATTTGTGTGTCCCTCTTTTTACCAAGCACTTTACATGCATTTTCTGATCTAATTTGCATAATGACTCTATGAAATAGATGTTGCTATTAGTGTCATCTCTATTTTACAGATGAGGAAATTGAGGCACAGAGAGGTTAAGATGTCCAGAATCCCAGGGCTAGTAAAGGTGGGCTTGCTGTGACTCCACTCGGAGCACTTAACTACTACATAACTTGCTTTCTGAATTGAATGTTTGAAAATAACTTGATGGTTACTTTTTATTTTCTATAGATACAAACATTTTTATTGGAATTGATAAAATTAGGCAGTATTTTGTGCTGTGGTACCTGAAACTTTTAAGCGTAGGGAATTTATAGGTGAGGCTGAAATTTTTGTTTGTTTGGGTTTTTTTGGCTGAAAATTGTGGGCTGAGGAGCCTGGTGAGCTACAGTCCATGGGGTCATAAAGAGTTAGACACAACTGAGAGACGAAGCACACAAACGCATATGTCATGGAGGATCTTAGTTCCCTGACCGGGGATCACACCTGTGCCCCCTGTGATGGAAGCCCAGAGTCTTAACCACTGGACACCCAGAGAAGCTGAAAGGCTAAAGTGTTTTAAATTCCTTTTTGTTTGTGTGATATTTTGTTGGGCTTCCCTTGTGGCTCAGACGGTGAAGAATCTGCCTGCAATGCAGGAGACCCAGGTTTGATCCCTGGGTTGGGAAGATCCCCTGGAGAAGGGCTACCCACTCCAGGATTCTTGCCTGGAGAATCCCATGGACAGAGGAGCCTGGTGGGCTCCCATGGGGTTGCAGAGAGTCCGACACGACTGAGCTACTAACACTCACTCACTAGTTTGTATGATTTAGCAACTCGGCTCTTTCCAACAAAGTAGGAAAAGGAATAAATTTAAAGAACAGTCACTGTAGTCCATGGGGTTGCAAAGAGTCAGACACAACTTAGCAAATAAACAACAACAAAACTATGGAATCAAGAGAGTTCCAGAAATAAGGAAACTTAAGCTTTGGGGAAAATGGGCAATATCAGTGGAAAAATTCTGGACTCAGGGATACCATGAATTTCCAGAAGAGATGTAGAAGTGCTTCTCTCTGCCATAACCCTCTGCACTCTCTGCGCCACTCCAGCAGCTTGCCTGCTTGACTGCCAGCATGTTTCACCTCCATGGGTTGGAACCCTCGCCCCAGTGTAATTCAGTTTCATAATGGAACTTAGTGGGAAAATCAGGCCACTTTTGCTAAAACATATTTCTAATATAAATATTAAAAGAAATATCTATAATTTTCTTAGAACTGTAAAGAAAATATATATAAAATAATAAATATATTGTTTTAATTGATAAAACATATTGATAATATATATTGTTTTCTAAGCTACACACTCTATTAAAATCTAGGAAAAGCAACTTGAATTATATTTGAAACTACAAGAAGTGAACAATTCATTATGTTTAAGAAACAATCTTCGGGACTTCTCTGGCAGTCCAGTGGGTAGGACTCAGTGCTTCCCCTGTGGGGGACCTGGGTTGGATCCCTGGTCAGGGAACTGAAATTCTGTGAACTGTGTGGTGTGGCCAAAAAAATAAATAAATAAAACAGTGATCTTTCCCCTGAATCCTCTACAACCTTCCACCGCCTTCTCTCTCATTCAAAAAAATTTTTTTTTCTTTTTCAGGTGAGAGACCAAAGAAGCCAGTTCCTCTTCAGGATCAGACCGTCAGAGATGAAAAAGGAAGGTATAAACGATTTCATGGAGCCTTTAGTGGAGGTTTCTCTGCTGGTTACTTCAACACTGTTGGCTCAAAAGAAGGTAGGATTTTCTTAATTACAGCTACTATATGGCTAAAGCAAGTGATTGAAGTAAAATAAGATTTTCACTCCTCTGCCCGCCTCACCCCCACCCCCAACAATGCTCCCTTTAAAAAAAACTTTAAAAAACATGTTAGTATAGGGTTAGCTGAAAAGTTTGTTTGGGTTTTTCCACATAGTGTAAAGGAAGGGTATTGGCCAACCTAGTAAGTATACTGTAGTCGTTTGTGTTCTTTGAATGTTTCCAGAGTGAACTTGTGTGTTGTTTATTGATTACAATCTGAAGGTTTGACTTAAAAAAAAAAAAAGATACATCCTAACCAGATAATTGGACTTCCCAGGTGGCACTACTGGTAAAGAACCCACCTGCCAATATAGGAGACCTAAGAGATGAGGGTTCAATCCCTGGGTGGGGAAGATCCCCGAGAGGAGAGCGTGGCAACCCACGCCAGTATTCTTGCCTGGAGAATCCCATGGACAGAGGAGCCTGGCAGGCTACAGTCCATGGGGTCGCAGAGAGTCAGACACGACTGAAGCGGCCTAGCACAGCACAGCGCAACCAGGAGATCAGATGATGATAGTGACTTCTGGTTTCTACTGCATCTCGCCTCAGGCAGTGCTCTCGCGGGGTTCACTCAGGGCATCATCACCTCACATGACTCAGTGCCCAAGGAGGGCAAGTGTCACAGCTGTTTTGTGGATGTGGGCACTGCAGGTCTTGGCCCTGGGGCCCACAGTATCACTTCTCAGTACATGTTGTCCACCTGGAGAAAAGAAAAGTCAACCAAATTTTTTTACATTATGCAACATCGTAAATTCTGTACTGTTTAATGTGTGTTTTTAAAAAATGTTTTAACAGAGAAACTGAAAGAAAATGACTTATCTATATCAAATATGGATTAAAATGACTGGTTAACTCGCCTAGCAATTATTAAGAACAAGATGAGCCAAATCTGTCATAGATTTTTAAAAAAAATTATACATAACAATGATAGTAAAATAAAGATGGAAAACGATATAAGAAAGTGGAAGGTAGAAAGCAGGTAAGAAAAATAATTAGGGTAAATAAGATGGTTTAAAGTTCAATATCAAGAATGTATAAAGATCAATTCAGTGAGCAAATGATCAACATATTTGAACAGTTTACTCCAGAAATGCTACATAGAATGTTCAGCCTTATTATTATGAAAAGAAAAATTAGATAACTAAGGCACTATTAAAGAAGCATATTTATAAAATGTTAAAAATGGCAGTAGGGCTTGTGAAGAAAGAAATATACGAGTACACTACCGATGGTTATAATTATGGCTGTATGTATATTATAATTAAAAAGTAAGACCAGCTCAAATGGTTGGTCTTCACAGATAGACTGTGATATGTTAATACACTGGAATATCTCTTTACCTTTAGGAGTGACAGATTCAAGCACTGTGCAGCTACAGGGCCAAGACTGTAGGAATCCAAAATGGGGAAGCTGCTGGGCCCAGTGTATTCCCTGGGAGAGCTGACCTTCATTCTCCTGGAGTTTCTCCAAAATTGTCCTGGAAGCCTGCTCCACCCACATACTGGGTATAGGTCTGCTCCATACTCCTCAGCTCCTCAAGACTCTGGCAGGAAGTCAGAAAGGACATGAGAGAAAATTAAAACAGTTTATCTTAGAGGGTTCTGGATAAATTTCACTTCCAGTGCAATTTCTCTCTGTAGGCACGGCACAGGCTTGGTAACCATGAGTGGGGAACAGGGGTGTTAGTTATAGGACTCAGGAATTTGATGGAGTTGGGGGCCTGGTATGGATGACCATTGCTGACCTTAGACTGTGCTGTGCTAGATTGCTCAGCCCTGTCTGACTCTTTGCAACCCCATGGACTGTACCCTGCGAGGCTCCTCTGTCCATGGGATTCTCCAGGCAAGAATGCCGGAGTGGGTTGCCATTTCCTCCTCCAAGGGATCTTCCCAACCCAGGGATTGAGGCCGGGTCTCCCACACTGCAGGCAGATTCTTTACCATCTGAGCCACCAGGGAAACCACCCTTAGACTAGTCAGGTTGAATCCTTTCCTGGCTGACTAACGCACCTGATGTAGTGTTTCTTTGATACGCTAGTGTGTGCGTGTTAAGTTGCTTCAGTCCTGTCTGACTCTTTGCAACCCAGTGGACTGCCCGCCTGGCTCCTCTGTCCATGCAGTTCTCTAGGCAAGAATACCAGAGTGGGTTGCCATTTCCTCCTCCAGGGGATCTTCCCTAACGCAAGGATCATACCCGTGTCTCCTGAGGCTCCCGCATTGCAGGTGGATTCTTTACAGCTGAGCCACCAGGGAAGCCCCTTGATATATTAGTGTATTTTGCTATCCTGGTGGTCTGAGAGGTCCTTCCTTTTAAGGTGATCTTACATCTTTCTTCTCAGATCTAGTTGGGTTCCTTTTACTGTTTAACTTTCTTTTTTTTAATTTCTTTTTTAATTGAAGGATAATTGCTTTACAGACTTCTGTTGTTTTCTGTCAAACCTCAACATGAATCAGCCATAGGTATACGTATATCCCCTCCCTTTTGAACCTCCCTCCCATCTCCCACCCTATCCCACCCCTCTAGGTTGATGCAGAGCCCCTGTTTGAGTTTCCTGAGCCATACAGCAAATTCTCGTTGGCTATCTATTTTACATATGGTAATATAAGTATCCATGTTACTCTTTCCATATATCTCACCCTCTCCTCCCCTCTCCCCATGTCCGTAAGTCTTTTCTCTATGTCTGTTTCTCCACTGTTGCCCTGTAAATAAATTCTTCAGTATCATTTCTCTAGATTCCATATATCTGCATTAGAATACGATTTTTTCTCTTTCTCTTTCTGACTCACTTCACTCTGTATAATAGGTTCTAGGTTCATCCACCTCATCAGAACTGACTCAAATATGTTCCTTTTTATGGCTGAGTACTATTCCATTGTGTATATGTACCACAGCTTTTTTATCCATTCATCTGTCGATGGGCATCTAGGTTGCTTCCATGTTCTAACTATTGTAAATAGTGCTGCAGTGAACAGTGGGATACATGTGTCTTTTTCAATTTTGGTTTCCTGGAAACCAAAATTGAAGTGGGATTGCTGGGTCATATGGTGGTTTTATTCCTAGTTTTTTAAGGAATCTCCATACCATCTTCCATAGTGACTATCAGTTTACATTCCCACCAGCAGTGCAAAAGCTTTCCCTTTTCTTCACATCCTCTCAAGCATTTATTGTTTGTAGACTTTTTGATGATGGCCATTCTGACTGGTGTGAGGTGATATCTCATTGTAGTTTTGATTTGCATTTCTCTAATAATGAGTGATGTTGAGCATCTTTTCATGTGCTTGTCAGCCATCTGTACGTCTTCTTTGGAGAAATGTCTGTTTAGGTCTTTTTCCCACTTTTTGATTGGGTTGTTTGTTTTTCTGGCATTGAGTTGTATGAGCTGCTTGTATATTTTGGAAATTAATCCTTTGTCAGTTGTTTCATTTGCTATTATTTTCTCCCATTCTGAGGATTGTCTTTTCACCTTGCTTATAGTTTCCTTTGCTGTGCAAAAGCTTTTAAATTTAATCAGGTCCCACTTGTTTACTTTTATTTTTATTTCCATTACTCTAGGATGTGTATGAGCTTTTTTTTCATAGAGGATCTTGCTTTAATTTATGTCATTGAGTGTTCTGCCTATGTTTTCCTCTAAGAGTTTTATAGTTTCTGGTCTTATATTTAGGTCTTTAATCCATTTTGAGTTTATCTTTGTGCATGCTGTTAGGAAGTGTTCTAATTTCATTCTTTTACATGTAGCTGTCCAGTTTTCCCAGCACCATTTATTGAAAAGGCTGCCTTTGCTCCATTGTATATTCTTGCCTCCTTTGTCAAAAATAAGGTACCCATAGGCCCATGGGTTTATTTCTGGGCTTTCTATCTTGTTCCATTGGTCTAGATTTCTGTTTTTGTGCCAGTACGATACTGTCTTAATGACTGTAGCTTTGTAGTATAATCTGAAGTCAGGAGGGTTGATTCCTCCAGTTCCATTCTTTCTCAAGACTGCTTTGGCTATTTGAGGTCTTTTGTATTTCCTTATGAATTGTGAAATTTTTTGTTCTAGTTCTGTGAAAAATGCCATTGGTAATTTGATAGGGATCACATTGAATCTGTAGATTGCATTTGGTAGTATAATCATTTTCACTATATTGATTCTTCCTACCCAGGAATATGGAATGTCTCTCCATCTGTTTATGTCGTCTTTGATTTCTTTCATCAGTGTCTTATAATTTTCTGTATACAGTTCTTTTGTCTCCTTAAGTAAGTGAAGTCGCTCAGTTGTGTCCAACTCTTTGTGACCCCGTGGACTGTAGCCTATCACCTATCAGGCTCCTCCATCCATGGGATTTTCCAGGTAAGAGTGCTGGAGTGGATTGCCATTTCCTTCTCCAGGGGATCTTCCTGACCCAGGAATCGAACCCGGGTCTACCACATTGCAGGCAGACGCTTTACCATCTGAGAAAATGTCTCCTTAGGCAAGTTTATTCCTAGATATTTCTTTTTGTTGCAATGGTGAATGGGATTGATTCCTTAATTTCTCTTTCTGATTTTTCATTGTTAGTATATACAAATGCAAGTGATATCTGTGTATTGATTTTGTATACTGCAACTTTGCTAAATTCACTGATTAGCTCTACTAATTTTCTGATACTGTCTTTAGGGTTTTCTGGGTACAGCATCGTGTCATCTGCAAACAGTGAGAGCTTTACTTCTTTTCCGACCTGTTCCTTTTCTTTTTCTTCTCTGATTGCTAGGACTTCCAGAAGTATGTTGAATAATAGTGGTGAAAGTGGACGCCCTTGTCTTGTTCCTGATCTTAGGGGGAATGCTTTCAGTTTTTCACCATTGAGAATAATGTTTGCTGTAGGCTTATCATACACGGCCTTTACTATGTTGAGATAGGTTCCTTCCATGCCCAGTTTTTCAAGAGTTTTAATCATAAATGGGTGCTGAATTTCGTCAAAGGCTTTTTCTGCATCTATTGAGATGATCATATGGTTTTTGTCTTTCACTTTGTTCGTATGGTGTGTCACATTGATTGATTTGTGTATATTGAAGAATCCTTGCATTCCTGGAATAAATCCAGCTTGATCATGGTGTATGAGCTTTTTGATGTGTTGCTGAATTCTGTTTGCTACAATTTTGTTGAGGATTTTTGCATCTATGTTGATCAGTGATATTGGCCTACACTTTTCTTTTATCGTGTTATCTTCTGGTTTTGGTATCAGGGTGACAGTGGCCTTGTAGATGAGTTTGGAAGTGTTCCTTCCTCTGCAATCTTTTGAAAGAGTTTTAGAAGGATAGACATTAGCTTTTCTATAAATATTTGATAGAATTCTCCTGTGAAGCCATCTGGTCCTGGGCTTTTGTTTTTTGGGAGATTTTTGATCACAGCTTCAATTTCAGTGCTTGTAATTGGGTTGTTCATAATTTCTATTTCTTCCTGGTTCAGTCTTGGAAGATTGACCTTTTCTAAGAATCTGTACATTTCTTCCAGGTTATCCATTTTATTGCCATATAGTTGTTCATAATAGTCTCTTATAATCCTTTGTATTTCTGCATTGTCTGTTGTAACCTCTCCTTTTTCATTTCTAATTTTGTTGATATGATTCTTCTCTCTTTTTTTCTTGATAAGTCTGGCTAAAGGTTTGTCAATTTTGTTTATCATCTC
The DNA here is from genome assembly GCA_006410635.1 of Cephalophus harveyi. Lineage (NCBI taxonomy): Eukaryota > Metazoa > Chordata > Mammalia > Artiodactyla > Bovidae > Cephalophus > Cephalophus harveyi. The sequence continues at coordinate 79,086 of SJYT01080125.1, read as the reverse complement.
AAAGAATCAGCTTTTAGTTTTATTAATCTTTACTATTGTTTCTTTCATTTCTTTTAAATTTATTTTTGCTTCGACCTTTATGATTTCTTTCCTTCTGCTAATTTTGGGATTTTTTTGTTCTTGTTTTTCTAGTTGTTTTAGGTGTAAAGTTAGGTTGTCTATTTGATGTTTTTCTTGTTTCTTGAGGTAGGATTGTTTTGCTATGAACTTCCCTCTTAGAACTGCTTTTCCTGCATCCCATAGGTTTTGAGTTGTTGTGTTTTCATTGTCATTTGTTTCTAGAAATTTTTTGATTTCCCTTTTGATTTCTTCAGTAACCTGCTGGTTCCTTAGAAATGTGTTGTTTAATCTCCATGTGTTTGTGTTTCTTACCATTTTTTTCTTGTAATTGATGTCTAGTTTCATAGCGTTGTGGTTGGAGAAGATGCTTGATATGATTTCAGTTTTCTTAAACTTACTGAGGTTTGATTTGTGACCCACGATGTGATGATGTCTGCTGGAAAATGTTCCATATGCACTTGAGAAGAAGGTGTATTCTTCTGCATTTGGATGGAATGTCCTGAAGATACCACTGAGATCCGTCTCATCTAATGTATCATTTAAGCCTTGTGGTCCTTATTAATTTTATCTTTTGATGATCTGTCCATTGGTGTGAGTGGGGTGTTAAAGTCTCCTACTATTATTGTGTTACTGTCAATTTCTCCTTTTATGTCTATTAATGTTTGTCTTATGTACTGAGGTGCTCCTATGTTGACTACATAGATATTTACAATTGTTATATTTTCCTCTTGGATTGATCCCTTGATCATTATTTTGTCTGATATGAGGATTGCTATGTTGGCTACATAGATATTTACAATTGTTATATTTTCCTCTTGGATTGATCCCTTGATCATTATTTTGTCTGATATGAGGATTGCTACTCCAGCTTTCTTTTGCTTCCCATTTGCATGGAATGTATTTTTCCATCCTCTCACTTTCAGTCTATATGTGTCTTGAGGTCTGAAGTAGGTTTCTTGTAGACAGCATATATATGAGTCCTGTTTTTGTATCCATTCAGCCAGTCTGTGTCTTTTGGTTGGAGCTTTTAATCCATTTACATTGAAAGTAATTATTGATATATATGTTCTTATTGCCATTTTCTTAATTGTTTGGGGTTGATTTTGTAGATCTTTTTTCTTCTCTTGTGTTTTTTGACTATATGAGTCCATTTAACATTTGTTGTAAAGCTGGTTTGGTGGTACTGGAGTTAAGAGTTCTCTTAACTTCTGCTTGTCTGAAAAGCTTTTTATTCCTCCATCAATTTTGAATGAGATCCTTGCCAGGTACAATAATCTTGGTGGTAGATTTTTCCCATTGAGTACTTTAAATATATCCTGCCATTCCCTTTTGGCCTGCAGAGTTTCTCCTGAAAGATCAGCTGTTAAGCGTATGGGGTTTCCTTTGTATGTTACTTGTTGCTTCTCCCTTGCTGGTTTTAATATTCTTTCTTTGTGTTTAGTCTTTGTTAGTTTGATTAGTATGTGTCTTGGCGTGTTTTTCCTTGGGTTTATCCTGTATGGGACTCTTTGTACTTCTTGGATTTGATTGACTATTTCCTTTTCCATGTTGGGAAATTTTTCAACTATAATCTCTTTGAAATTTTTCTCATACCTTTTCTTTTCCTCTTCTTCTTCTGGGACCCCTGTAATTTGAATGTTGGTGTGTTTGATATTGTCGCAGAGGTCTCTGAGACTGTCCTCAGTTCTTTTCATTCTTTTTACTTTATTCTGTTCTTCAGAAATTATTTCCACTATTTTTTCTTCCAGCTCACCGATTTGTCCTTCTGCTTCAGATATTCTGCTATTGATTCCTTCTAGAGTATTTTTAATTTCAGTAATTGTGTTGTTTGTCTCTGCATGTTTATTCTTTAATTCTTCTAGGTCTTTGTTAATTGGTTCTTGCATTTTCTCCGTTTTGTTTTCAAGGTTTTTGATCATCTTTACTGTCGTTATTCTGAATCCTTTTTCAGATAGTTTGCCTATTTTCTCTTCATTTATTTGGACTTCTGTGTTTCTAGTTTGTTCCTTCATTTGTGTAGTATTTCTCTGCCTTTTCATTATTATTTTTTTTTAACTTAATGTGTTTGAGGTCTCTTTTTCCCAGGCTTCAAAGTTGAATTCTTTCTTTTTGCTTTCTACCCTCCTAAAGTTGGTCCAGTGGTGTGTGTAAGCTTGTATAGGGTGAGTTGTGCTAAGTTTTTGTTTGTTTTTTCTCTGATGACCAAGGCTGATGGAGGTGGTAATCCTGTCTGCTGATGACTGTGTTTGTATTTTTGTTTTGCTTGTTGTTTAGATGAGGCGTCCTGCACAGGGTACTACTGGTGGTTGGGTGATGCCGGCTCTTGTATTCAAGTGGTTTCCTTTGTGTGAGTTCTCACTATTTGATACTCGCTAGGGTTAGTTCCCCAGCAGTCTAGGATCTTGGAATCAGTGCTCCCACTCCAAAGGCTCAGGGCCTGAACTCTGTTTATCCATGCAGCTTTTCATCCACTCCACCATCAGGTGTTCTGATGATCCTGCTGTGCACCAGGCACAGAGCTCTGAGCTGAGGACTCAAAGACGAAGGGTTCTTGCACATAAGAGAGTAAGAGAGTGTGTATTCTCTCTCTGATGACTCTTCTGGGAGCCTCCTTTTGAATTGCTGGCTCAGGAACCCAGGCTCCTGCCATGTTGTGGCTCCATGTTCCTCTAAGTCCTTGGAGTTCTCTCTATTCAATCATCTCAGTTCAGTTCAGTCACTCAGTCGTGTCCAACCCACTGTTTAACTTTCAATGTATAATTTGATTTCTCTTGGTTGCAAATTCTTCTGGGGAAAGAATTTCTCACTGTATCCCCCAAGTTCTGACAGCAGGGCATGTGGAAATTAAAAGTTCATGTGGCCTAATTGTGTCTATGTAAGCAGTGAGCTGAGAAGTCACTGAGAATTTGTAGTTATTGGAGGTTTCAATTCCATATGTGTTATTTAGTTATTTAGTCATTAACCAAAATACCATCTATGATTATAATGTTCTAAACTCTTTTCTTTCAAGGATGGACACCCTCTTCTTTTGTGTCTTCACGACAGAACAGAGCAGACAAGTCTGTTCTTGGTCCCGAAGATTTTATGGATGAAGAGGTGGGTGTGCAGAACTGTAACCACCACTTTGCCGGTGGGATGTGGGTGGGCGGTTGCTGTAGCACCTTCTCTCTTCCTGAAAAGTCCAGTGTACGATCTCCTCTTTGTAAGATTTTATCTTTTTGGTATTTGGACTTTATAGTGCCCTGTACGTGAATGGATTCTCATTCATTGGTGTAGTGCCTGAACAGGCTGGTTCAGTTTCTAAAGTCAAGAGTGTAAGCAGAAGGTCATATAATGACAAATTTACTTGAAAATGCCCCAACTGCCCCAAAAGTGCAGCGTCTGCTGAGCTGAGTCCATAGCCTTCCACAGCGACTCTTAAAACACATACTGCTGTTTCAGTTCAGTTCAGTTCAGTCGCTCAGTCGTGTCTGACTTTTTGTGACCCCCATGAACCGCAGCACGCCAGTCCTCCCTGTCTATCACTAACTCCCAGAGTTCACCCAAACTCATGTCCATTGAGTTGGTGATGCCATACTGCTGTTTAAGGAGGAGTAAATGACTAGAGAAAGGAGTGAAAGGAAGTCCCATGCAGGCATTTGAGTGTCTCATTAAAGCGACTATGACTGCCAGCTTCTTAGGGTAAACAGTGAGGGGTTCTAAAGTGGTCCTACAGCCCAAAGGTTGGGCTCTGTTTTCTTATAAAATTAAACCTGTTTTTTAAAACCTATTCATGGGTTCATTTGTGATAAAGATTAAAATAAAGTACTTATTTTGGCATGCTTTAGGCTGCAAGTGAAAGGCCAGGGGTGGTCCTTTTCCTGTTTGACCTGCATAATCTATGAGGAAGCATATCTAATGAAACAAGTCTGGATGTCAGCAGGGTCCCAGGTTCTTAGTAATCTTCTGCACGTCAGCTTGTCCTTACACGAGCTTTCTTTGCCGTTGTGAGGTGGCTGTGGTAATTTGAGGTGGCACCTTTGTGATGACGTTACCCAGTGGGACGAGGACTTTCTTCTTGGAGTCTTTTCTTGAGAGCAAAGAAACCATCTGGTGGTTTTCCCTCACATCTGCTCTGGTGAATTCTTTTATACCCATTCTTAAAGCAGTCCCTGGCAGGGAAAATGGGATCAGCGTGCCTGGCTCAGATAAGACATGAACCACCGCCCTGCTCCTGAACCCTCCGTACCCCACCAGAGACACCAGTCCTGAAGTGCACTGTGGCTCAGAGCAAGGCTGGTGCCTGGACAGCCTCAGGACTCTGTGGGGAAAGAGGAAAGGGCCTTGGTTGTTGGACAGGCTGCTGACGGTAACTGCTTCAGTAAACGCAAAAGCTCCTAACACTAAGCCTGGCACAGAGGTGCTCCTGAATGCTTGCTGACTGTGACTCTGAGATTGCCCCCTTCACACTGACCTTTGAGATACTGTCCAAGAAGAACGAACAACACAGCCCTTACTTCCTGTCTTCCTAGCGTGGCGTTGCCTGTAGTGGCTTCACTGAGCAGCCACTGCCGAGCACCTTTGTCGTTGGCCGCTGGCCTTAACTCACCCAAAATCACTGTGAAAATCAGCTGCTCTGCTGATCCTTAACTCAGTTTCATAGTTTTAACACTTTTTTTTTCAGAGAATGAAGCCATGTGATGAATCATAATTGCTTTCCAAATAATGTGAGTAATTCTGTCTTTTTTTTTTAAGGATCTTAGTGAATTTGGGATAGCGCCTAAATCGATTGTTACCACAGACGATTTTGCTTCTAAAACCAAAGATCGGATACGAGAAAAGGCCCGGCAGTTAGCAGCGGCTACTGCCCCTATTCCTGGAGCCACTCTGCTTGATGACCTGATAACACCAGCGAAGTAAGAAGGACTTTTTTGTAATTAATTCATTTATGTGGCTGCACTAGGTCTTAGTTGAGGCTTCCAGGACCCTTGATCTTGGCATGCAATCTCTTTTAGTTGCAGCTTGTGCAATCAGCTGGTAAAGAATCCACCTGCAATGCAGGAGACCTGGGTTCAATCCCTGGGTTGAGAAGATCCCCTGGAGAAGGAAAAGGCTACCCACTCCAGTATTTTGGCCTGGAGAAGGCCATGGACTGCATAGTCCATGGAGTTGCGAAGAGTAGGACACGACTGGGCGACTTTCACACACTCACTGTGGGATCTTTGGTTGTGGCATGCGTGATCTCATTCCCTAACCAGAGAGGGAAACCAGTCCCCTGCATCAGGAGCTCAGAGTCCTAGCTGCTGGACCACCAGGGACATCCCTAGAAGAATTTAATTCTGACTTCTCTGATCTTGGCACCACTGCCTTGCCTATGTATGATAGTCTTGTTCAGTTGCTCAGTCATGTCCGACCCTTTGCAGCCCCGTGAACTGCAGCACGCCAGGCTTCCCTGTCCTTCACTATCTCCCTGAATTTGCTCAAACTCATGTCCACTGAGTCAGTAATGCCTTCCAACCATCTCATCCTCTGTTATCCCCCTTCTCTTCTTGCCCTCAATCTTTTCCAGTGAGTTGGCTCTTTGCATCAGGTGGCCAAAGTATTGGAGCTTCAGCTTTAGCACCAGTCCTTCTGAAGAATATTCAGGATTGATTTCCCTTAGGATTGACTGGTTTGATTTCCTTACTGTCCAAGGGACTCTCAAGAGTCTTCTTCAGCGCCACAGTTTGAAAGCATCAATTTTTTGGTGCTCAGCCTTCTTTATGGTCCAACAGTCACATCCATAGATGACTATTGGAAAAATCATAGCTTTGACTAGATGGACCTTTGTTGGCAAAGTGATATCTCTTAAATGCACTGTCTAGGTTGGTCATAGCTTTTCTTCCAAGGAGCAAGCATCTTTTAATTTCATGGCTACAGTCACCATCCGCATTGATTTTGGATTCCAAGAAAATGAAATCTGAGACTGTTTCCACATTTTCCCCATCTATTTGCCACGAGATGATAGGACTGGATACCATGATCTTCGTTTTTTGAATGTTGAATTTTAAGCCAGCTTTTTCATTCTCCTCTTTCACCCTCATCAAGAGGCTCTTTAGTTCCTTTTCACTTTCTGCCATTAAAGTGGTATCATCTACATGTCTGAGGCTGTTGATATTTCTCCTGGCAATCTTGATTCCAGCTTGTGATTTATCCAGCCTGGCATTTTGCATGATAATAATCGTAATTAAGGTTGATTTGGCTGCAAGTAGGAGAAGCCCTGTTAGCCTAGCTTGAGTACAAAAGGGGGTTTTGCTAAAAGGACCTTGTGCTGTTACTACACGGCATACTCTAGAACTCTAGCCACTGGCTGTGTTACTGGAGGCTGCAGACCTATTAGGAGCTGGTGCGGCTTCCCTCTGATGCCCTGCCTCACAATTTTAAGGGCACTGTCCTCATTCTACCCTCCTATTCTACATACCTCCTTGTTCTGCTCCTGGGCATGTGGCCTGATTTGGCAGCCTCAGACCATCATGGCTTCCCAGGCCACATGCTTGGCATCTGTGTGCCCATCCCAAAGCCCTGGGAGAGGGGGCACCTGATGGACTTCCCCAAGTTTAGTCAGCTGTGGTGAGAACACCAGGGCCATGCATTCCTAACAGGGACGGGAGAAGGGCTCAGGCATGACAGATACATGAGTTGCTTGTTTCCTGCTGTTCCTTGGTCTTTTAAAAAGTTCATTGTTGGTACCTTGATATCCTAGATTATCTGTTGGTTTTGAATTGCTAAGAAAAATGGGTTGGAAGGAAGGACAAGGAATTGGTCCTCGAGTAAAGAGAAGACCACGCCGACAGAAACCTGGTATGTATATTGATTACTATTAATTCTGCAGCATACTTTTAAGAAATATTTACTTGGCTGTGCCAGGTCCCAATTGCGGCAGGTGGGATCTTTGATCCTCGCTGCCTCAGTTGTGGCATGCAAACTCTTAGTTGTGCCATGCAGACTTTTTTTTTTTTTCAAAATTATGTATTTATTTATTTATTTGGCTGTGCTGGGTCTTAGCTACGGCACTCGGGATATTTGATCTTCATTGCAGCACGTGGGATCTTTAGTTGGGGCCTATGAACTCTTAGTTACGGTATGTATTATCTAATGTCATGACCAGGGATTGAACCCAAGCCCCCTGCTTTGGGAGCGTGGAATCTTAGCCATTGGGCCACCTGGGAAGTCCCCTACAGCATACTTTTTGATGACTATCTGTTTCTAGAAATAAGATTGCTAGGTCAAGTGATGGGCAGATATTTTAAGGTTTTTCGCCTGTAATGCGAGATAACTTTCCGGCAGGATTGTACTATTTTACATTCCCACCAGCAGCCTATGAAAGTTCTTGTTTCCTACCTTCACCAAAACAGTGTTGTAGCTTAACATGGTTATTTTCTGTTTATTCCTGTCCCGTGGTCTCCCTAGCCAGACTGTGAACTCATGGAGGAAGCAGTGCTTTCTTTCTGGTTCCCCGTGGTTCTGGGCAGTAGTGGTTAGTCACTGTGTGCATTGTTGCCAGAGTACAGGTTGGGGAGGAGCTAGTGGAATACCAAGGTGATGAGTGCCCGACTCTAAAGCGGGAGCACCTCTTACAGGCCCAGCCATCTTCCTCTGAAGTGTGTCAATGATCAGCTTTCTATATTTCTAGTCACCCCTGGCTAATGCATTTGAAATCTTTTTGATAGATCCTGGAGTAAAAATCTATGGTTGTGCATTACCCCCTGGAGGCTCTGAAGGATCTGAGGTATTGTATAGAACAATTGATCTTCAGTTTGGCACACTAGCACCTGTTATTTTATGAATGTGAAATTTAAGGTCAGAAAATTTTAGAAATCAGTCCTATCCTATTACAGGGAAATACCCATACCCTAAAACTGTCCTCATTATGGCAGATAATGCATTCAGCAACATGCCAGCCCCATTGGTGCCCCCAGTCTGTTCAGATTCTTAAAATGAAATTGTTTGTCAGAAATAGGCTCACAGATATAGAAAACAAGCTTATGGTTAGCAAAGGAGATAGTGATGGGGCCAAGGGGGAGAGACAAATTGGGAGTTTGAGATTAAAATATATACACTGTGTGTGCGTGCTTAGTTGCTCACAATAAGGACCTACTGTATAGCACAGGGAACTGTATTCAATATCTTGAAATAACCTATAATGCAAAAAAAATCTGAAAAAGGTATATGTTATTAAACTGAATCACTTTATTGTATACCTAGAACTAACACAACATTGTAAATCATCTGTTCTTCAATAAAAAAAAAAAAAAAAGGTTACAAAGTATGGAGTTGTTTGTGTTAGTGTCACTTGTTCGGGGACTTGATTTAGTGAACTGTGATAGCGGAAATGAAAGTATGATTACTGTTGTCTGGGGAATGAATCATGGCATTTGAAAATGGTATTTTACAGGCTTTACGCCAAGCAGTGACTCACCTGCATTCCACTTTTTAAACACTGAAAATAGGATGAAGATGATGACTACTTGCCAGAAAATGTGACCTTTGCACCCAAGGATGTCACACCCGTGGATTTCACACCCAAAGATAATGTACACGGACTGGCTTACAGGGGCCTGAATCCCCACCAAGCACTGTTTGGAACCTCAGGAGAACATTTTAATCTTTTTAGTGGGGGACCCGAAGAGACCAGCAATCTTCTGGGAGACATTGGTGTGAATAAAGGAAGAAAATTGGGAATTTCAGGCCAGGTAAAAGTGTTTTCTGTTTTATAGACAGGGAATCATTGACAAAGAAGAATTCTTGTCATATTGTATTTGCCCCATAGCGTACTCATGTGAGTGTATGCAAGGTTGCCTCAGTCGTGTCCAGTCCTTTGCGATTCCATGGACTATAGCCCACCAGGCTCTTCTGTCCATGGGATTCTCCAGACAAGAATACCAGAGTGGGTTGCCATGCCCTCCCCCAGGGGATCTTCCCCACCCAGGGACTGAACCTGCTTTTCTTATGTCTCCTGCACTGGCAGGTGGGTTCTTTACCACAAGTGCCACCTTCAAAGCCCTTGCCCCATAGTAAGCACTCATTGTTGATTGACTCAATGAAGATCTTAAAGGGTTTGTATTTTCCTTAAGAGCTTGTCTGAAGATATTTTAAAACATACACTCCTGATTTGAATACGTGATCCTGTGACCTAATGTTCTTGGTGGAGTTTGCGCATTTCTAGGTGTGAGAACAGCTTTCTCATACCCCTGCTGGACTGAGCAGAAAACCACACTTACCTCTTTGATTTAATTAATAGTTGAATCACACTTTGCCTCTCCAAATTCAGGTCCACGTTTTACTACCTCTCTGATTCTTTCCCAGTGCTGCAAGCCCTAAGTCAGAAACTTGGGTGTAGGGTTTACTTGGGAGACTTGCTTTTGACCTTTGAGGAGATGGAGAGCTTTTCCTGATTGCCTGTTCTCTCAAATTGATTCGGGGATCTTTTTCTTTCCTATACGTGTTTTGTTTTGTTTACCCAATCCTTTAATCACAAAGTGATACTGTTCTTGGCCATTTCCTACAAAGATTAGGAGTTCCTTTCGCAGCCATTTGAGTAGCAGTGGTCTTTAGACCCTGGTCACCAACCCTGGCCTCAGTAGATGAACATTCTTCCTTTCTCCTTTTGGAGGTCTCATTTCCCGCCCTGCACAGCTGCTTGGGTGTGTTCTCCCTTCTCTTCCTGCACTAGGACCCCGACCATGGCTGCTGCTGAACCTGGAGGATAGCTGCAGCAGAGGAGGCAGGACATTCCCCTCTGCTCATTGTTTTCCAAAAGACCAGGATCCACGTGTTAATCTGGGGCTCCCATTCGCTTCCGTCTTGGTGATCTCCAAGTGCTAATGTGGTCTGATCAGTCATATCCTTATAGTAGCTTCATCCTTCAATGCAGGCATACACTAAAAACCTGAAATTGCTCAGTGTGAAATTCTGTTTTTAAAGGCTTTTGGTGTAGGTGCCCTGGAAGAGGAAGATGACGATATCTATGCCACAGAAACTCTATCCAAGTACGATACCATTTTGAAGGATGAGGAGCCTGGGGATGGACTTTATGGCTGGACAGCACCCAGGCAGTATAAAAGTCAGAAAGGTAATTCCGTGGGCCCCCAGCTGATGGTAGGACCAAGTGTCAGGACCTCAGGAAGAAGGGATTGCACAGTCGATACTGGAGGGTCAGCCTCTGTGGAGCAGGAAGGCATTGGTCAAAGCTGCCGAGTGAGAAACACAGTGGGGAGAAGACAGGCCCGCGGTGGGAAGTAAGACAGAAGTGGGATTTAGACCTGTTCAAGGCCAAAGCCAACTGTCAAGGCAAGGTCAAGTGGGGAGGAGGAAGGGGCTGGAATCAGGAAAGGAGCAAGTATGTGGACAGGTGCTGGCTCATGTTGCAAGTCAGAGCTGACACTTGGTCAGAGGGTAGCACTCTCAGCTCAAGGAACTGGGCAGGTGGCCAGAGGAGGCCAGCTCAAGAAACCGGTCAGGAAGCCAGGTGTGGGGACCAGGTGGTCCGTCCAGAGAGCCCAACCCATCTCTTCACTTGTGTATCTGGCTCTTAGGGGCTCTTGTTGAGCTCGGAGATGGACTTCTCTCAGTATACCTGGATTTTCCAGTCAGAGTCTATAGTGATTCAGACCCTATGGATCTAAGTAGGATTTCAGTTTTTCTTTCCAGAGAAGGTGTAGGGAGGAGTCAGTAGGTTTTAATGACATGGGATTTGAATCTAGTCAGAATTGTATTTGAATCCTGGCTCTCTCCTCAATCAGACCTAAATTTGAATCACAGCACTCTTCTGCCCAGCTGCATGAGTCTTACAACCATTTTTAAAATGAGGGTAAAATCCACTCTGAGGGCATTGTAAGGATTAAATGGCATCACAGGTTTGGCATAGTACCTGCCCCAAAGAATAAATCATGAATAAATGACACCTCCTGTAACAACCACTTAAAGTAAGATGAGAGTCTAAATAAAACAATCCATTTAGACATTTTTAACTATAGTCAGGTCAAGCTTGATCTAACACTTATAAAATATATCTCAATAATCTAAGCATCACTCCCCAAAATAATGCCCATTTTACATTTCCAGAAGAGAAAAGAGCAGGTGCAAAAATAGTCTTCAGTTTGCTTGATGGCTGTCAGCACAGACTCTGAAGACAGACTTCCTGGGCTCCAGTCCTGGCTCTCCTCAGTAATCGGCTGCAGCCTTCGGCAGGCTGCTGTGCCTCTCTGTGCCTCTGGGCAGTGGGTGTGGCGGTGACTCACCTGTCCCACGGAAGCCCAGCACTATGCATGTGGGTGCCTCTGTACTCATCACCACTAAAAAAGTCAAAGTCACTCAGTCATGTCCGACTCTTTAGGACCCCATGGACCACAGTCCATGGAATTCTCTAGGCCAGAATACTGAAGTGGGTAGCCTTTCCCTTCTTTCAGGAGATCTTCCCAACCCAGGAACTGAACCGGGGTCGCCTGCATTGCAGGCAGATTCTTTAGCAACTTAGCTATCAGGGAAGCCCAACAAATAGGGTTTTATACAAGGTGCTGGGTGGGTGTGTAGCCAGACATTAGTAGACGTCACATCCGAGTGGGAACTAGGCTGCTTTTATTTTCTTCCTTTTGCTCACCTGTATTTTCAGATTTTTCTCCCAAGACTATGTATTGGTTTTTTAATTGAAAAGAAGACATGTAATATTAACGTTATAATATAACATATTAATTAATATTATAACTTGCATTGCCATATGCTTTGGAGAAGGCAATGGCACCCCACTCCAGTACTCTTGCCTGGAAAACCACATGGATGGGGGAGCCTGGTAGGCTGCAGTCCATGGGGTCGAGAAGAGTCGAACACGACTGAGCGACTTCCCTTTCACTTTTCACTTTCACGCATTGGAGAAGGAAATGGCAACCCACTCCAGTGTTCTTGCCTGGAGAATCCCAGGGACCGGGGAGCCTGGTGGGCTGCCGTCTATGGGGTCGCACAGAGTCGGACACGACTGAAGCGACTTAGCAGCAGCAGCAGCAGCGGCATTGCCATATGCTAGTTATTCCTTATAGTTGACCAAATATTCATTTGGGATTTTCCATAAGGTCTATGGAAAAACCTAAACAAACTTTGTGGCCAACCCAATACTAGCTATATCAACATTAATATATATATACTATATTACTGTTAACATATTATTTGTATAGTAATTACTAATCTATAATAAATACATATTTAAATCTGCCTTCTCCGCCAAATCTTTGGCTCTTTCTTTGTATGGCACCTTTGCCTTAAATCCCCCTCCTCTCCCCATCAAGCCTGGGTTGGTGCCTCCCTCTAAGTTCCTCACCCTCCCCTTATTACCTCTCTGCCACAGTCCCCTCCCCTCATCTTAGGGTCACACCATCTACAGTTCTGACCTACGGTTTTTCACTGAGTGAGTCTATATGTAGCCAGCCTCCATAGCTGATTTTTAAATTGTTGTTATTTTTTTGATCAATAGGGATTTAATAGTCTCACGGCTCTCTGTGTATAGACGTTTATTTATTTCTTCAGAACAAATTCATAAAAGTGAAATTGCTGGGTTTTAAAAGAATACAAAATTCTGAGAATGTAAAATTTAGTCCTATATCTCCCTACAGGATTTTAGGGATTTCCAGAAGCTGGTACAAACATTCTAAGTCGGTTGTAGTACAAAGAATGAGACTATAGGGGAGGGTAGTTACTGGCCAGTGCTGTGTCATAAATGGTTTAAAACCTCAGCACCACCTACACAGCACATAGCCATGCTTGCTTCAGGGTTCAACACCCAGCTTGTGTAAGTGCTGGTGGTCATGTAGCAGCGGCTTTTGGCTACAGAAAATGCAGTTCATGCATATGGATTTTCAGCATAACCTCTAAGTGCAGACAGTCCTTGAGAATCAAAGGGGTTGTCTCTGAGACCAATAAAACCATCCCTAGCTGCAAGTCAGAGGGCCTTAGTCCTGTCCTGAATTAGTGATCTTTATCTCTTGTTTGAATTTCAATTGAGAAAAAGACAAAGCACCTTTAATTAGTCCCACGATTAGATTACAGGCTGACCTGGTTGTATTGCCTTCCGTGCCTTATTTGGATGGTTGCTAAAGAAACTGGGACTTCCCTGGTGGTTCAGATGGTAAAGCATCTGCCTACAATGCAGGAGACCCAGGTTCCATCCCTGGGTTGGGAAGATCCTCTGGAGAAGGAAATGGCAATTTTATCGCCCCATGGTTTTGCATGACTCTTTCAAAGTTATTTTTATTTTTATCTAATTGTTCTCTTGATGGTTTTGAGATTTTTTACTCCATAGAGTATATTCTCTGGTGCCCCTTAGCGTAGGACCTCAGGTACTTTTTCTAGATAATACCGATTAAGGTGCCATAGGGAGCCTAATCTCACAGGGCGGTGTGCTCTGGGCTGCTGGTCACTGAGTCAACAGAGGTGTGAGGGCTTTACAGGCCATTCTTTCCTCCCTTTTACTGATAGCAGTGACATGTAGTGTTTTATGATCTTGGAGATAAACAACTGAGGTCTTTTGTCTTATTCTCATCTTCTTTGCCTCTGGAACTAATCAAATTACATCATTTTGTAGAATCAGAGAAAGACCTTCGCTACGTTGGCAAAATATTGGATGGCTTTTCCTTGGCTTCTAAACCTTTATCTTCCAAGAAAGTAATTTTTTTTTTTTTTTCTTCTTGCTGGTTTAATGTTTAAAATATCTGCTGCTGTGTAATCTCAGTTATTAAATTAACAGCTGAAAAGATAAATACATTCTGTTAACTGAGGCAACAGCTTGGTGACTATTAATGGTCCAGGGAAACATTCTACATTGGAAATGTCAATCAGTAGCCACACTGTATCCAAAACATCTAACTGCTAATCTTTTTTTTTTTCCCTAATATATATTTTTATCTATTCAGCTGCTTCAGGTCTTAGTTGTGGCACATGGGATCATTCATTGTGGTGCATGGGCTTTAGTAATTCTGGTCTGGGCTTAGTTGCTCCATAGCATTTGGAATCTTAGTTCCCCGAGCAGGGATCAAACTCTTGTCCCCTGCACTGCAAGGCAGATTCTTAACTACTAGGGATTCTTGGACCACTAGAGAAGTCGCTAACTGCTAATCTTTTAAATCTGAGCTTCAAGTGAGTGGTTATTTCCATTAAGGAAGAATTATATTAGAAGCTGGTGAAAGTGAAGTCGCTCAGTCGTGTCCGACTCTTTGCGACCCCATGGACTGTAGCCTACCAGGCTCCTCCCTCCATGGGATTCTCCAGGCAGGAGTACTGGAGTGGGTTGCCATTAGAAGCTGGTAGGAGAATAGAATTGATACAACCCTAGGGCCAATGTAACTTATAGAAAGTTTCAAAGAGCCATAGCAGCTCCTGGTCCCAACTCCTCCTGGCAGCCACGGAGCACATTAGCTGCTCTGGGCAGGGCTCCCTGGGCTCCTTGCTTGTGCCACCTGGAAGGGAGAAAAGCTGGGAGCATGTGGGTCGGTCCTGGGGAGAACTCTCCATGCCTTTCCAGACAGTCCTGTCTCTGTGGGCTTTTTTACAGCTTTGGACACATGGTTCTTTAACACCTATCAGAGCCCCATGCTCATAGGTTTGGGTGGTGGGTGGTAGTTCAGGAGGGGTGTCTGACCATTTGTTTCCTTGGCATCCTTATGTTACATTGTTCCACATTTTAACGGGTTTTTTGTTTTTGACTCAGTAAACATTTGTTAAGTATCTCTGTGGCTTGGCTGGTAGTTCTCCAGAACCTGGGAAGCCAGGAACAGCGTAGCCTGAGAAATTATATATGGTATTACGTGGCTTTGATTTGTTTCGTTGTGATAGTTAATGGAACAGCGAGCAGAATAGATCAGAACAGTATGGGGCACATAGAAAGCTGCTATCATTTTCCAGAAATGTCAAAGGGGAGTATGAGTTTTTTATACGAATGAAAGGGAGCATTAAAATGGTTGAGAGGGACTTCCCCAGTGGTCCAGTGGTTAAGACTTGGTCTTCTAACGCAGGAGGTATAGGTTCAATCCCTGGTCAAGGAGCTAAGATCACACATGCCTCATGGCCGAAGGACCAAGACTTAAAACAGAAATAATCAGTTCAGTTCAGTCGCTCAGTCGTGTCCGACTCTTTGCGACCCCATGAATCGCAGCACGCCAGGCCTCCCTGTTCATCACCATCTCTCGGAGTTCACTCAGACTCACATCCATCGAGTCAGTGATGCCATCCAGCCATCTCATCCTCGGTCGTCCCCTTCTCCTCCTGCCCCCAATCCCTCCCAGCATCAGAGTCCTTTCCAATGAGTCAACTCTTCGCATGAGGTGGCCAAAGTACTGGAGTTTCAGCTTTAGCATCATTCCTTCCAAAGAAATCCCAGGGTCGATCTCCCTCAGAATGGACTGGTTGGATCTCCTTGCAGTCCAAGGGACTC
>SJYT01080125.1:23461-60179 GCA_006410635.1 Cephalophus harveyi | reverse complement strand
CAGTAGTAGATATAATGGTCATCTGAGTTAAATTCACCCATTCCAGTCCATTTTAGTTCGCTGATTCCTAGAATGTCGACGTTCACCCTTGTCATCTCTTGTTTGACCACTTCCAATTTGCCTTGATTCATGGACCTGACATTCCAGGTTCCTATGCAGTATTGCTCTTTACAGCATCGGATCTTGCTTCTATCACCAGTCACATGCACAACTGGGTATTGTTTTCGCTTTGGCTCCATCCCTTCATTCTTTCTGGACTTATTGCTCCACTGATCTCCAGTAGCATATTGGGCACCTAATGACCTGGGGAGTTCCTCTTTTGATATCCTATCATTTTGCCTGTTCATACTGTTCATGGGGTTCTCAAGGCAAGAATACTGAAGTGGCTTGCCATTCCCTTCTCCAGTGGACCAAGTTCTGTCAGCCCTCTCCACCATGACCCGCCCGCCTTGGGTTGCCCTGCAGGCATGGCTTGGTTTCATTGAGTTAGACAAGGCTGTGGTCCTAGTGTGATTAGATTGACTAACAAATTTAATAAAGGCTTTAAGAATGATCCACATTAAAAACAAATCTTTAAAACGGTCGAGAAGTACTTAATCTATTCAATGTTCAGGACTAAGTCTTGGCCCCAAGCAGCTCCTGCTCATTGAGAGCGCTAGACAGACAAACCCAGTGTTGTAGGCAGGATGTATAAATGGAGAGAAGGACACTGGTGGTTCCTCACTGGAGAGGGCTTTGGGCATCATCAATTCAGAGCGGGATTGTGTTCACTGAACCTCTCACGGACAGGCAGGTTTTCTAATATGCGCCTAAAAACCCAGGCTCTGCATCCAGAGGCAAAACAGAGCAGTGATTTAGCAGAGGGAGTGAAATGCTTTGAATGCAGTGAAAGTGAAAGTCGCTCAGTCGTGTCTGACTCTTTGCGACCCCATGGACTATATAGTCCATGGAATTCTCCAGACCAGAATGCTGCTGCTGCTGCTAAGTCGCTTCAGTCGTGTCCGACTCTGTGCGACCCCACAGATGGCAGCCCACTGGGCTCCGCCATCCCTGGGATTCTCCAGGTAAGAACACTGGAGTGGGTTGCCATTTCCTTCTCCAATGCATGAAAGTGAAAAGTCAAAGTGAAGTCGCTCAGTCATCTGACTCAGCGACCCCATGGACTGCAGCCTACCAGGCTCCTCCGTCCATGGGATTTTCCAGGCAAGAGTACTGGAGTGGGGTGCCGTTACCTTCTCCGCCAGACCAGAATACTGAAGTGGATAGCCTTTCCCTTCTCCAGGGGATCTTCCCAACCCAAGGATCTAACCCAGGTCTCCCGTATTGCAGGCGGATTCTTTACCATCTAAGCCACAAGGAAAGCCCAAGAATACAGAGTGGGTAGCCTATCCCTTCTCCAGCAGATCTTCTCAACCCAGGAATAGCGCCAGGGCCTCCTGCATTGCAGGCGGATTCTTTTACCAACCGAGCCGTCAGGGTGGCCCTTGAATGCGGTAGAGGAGAATGAAGCAGAGTCGTGTATACACGCACTTCTCTTCTGCCGCGCTGTTCTGGACTTTTGTGTCATGGTAACCGGAGAATGTTCCTGGCTGATTTGGGAGTCTGTGTTTTTCGGAGAAGGCAGTCAGGCTAAGATGATAAAAATGAGATTTGCTAACAATGATCATAGCACTCTTTCATGACTCCCATCGGACCAGGTGCTTGCCCCAGGCTGCACCTTACAGCCATGGGGAAATTTGGGAAACTCCAACCACAGCTGACATTTCTTATGGGACAGAATGCAGGCACCAGTAGTGTTAAACCCCCCAGGTGAGCGCAGTGTGTGGCTGGAGCTGAGAACATTCAGTGATTCACTGATCACAGAGCTCAGAATGCCAGGTAGCTGAAAAATCTAGAAAATGGATTAAATAGGACTCTCCTTAAACATGTATTTGTTAGACCAGGAGCACCGAAGACCATTTAGAGCGGTAATTTTAAAATGTCTAGTGCTTTCTTTTAGCTTATCTGTTCCACCATCAGGAATGCCTGAGTTTCCCAAATGTACTTTAATTTCAGTGAAGTACTGAAATTAAATAAAATGTTTTTGATCAAAGGAAAAAAAAAAAGGCCTGAAACTCCCATTTGAAACTGAAACATAACCAGAAAAAGAATACTGAATTTAAAAATAACTAATTTAAGCCAAGACATAATACTCTTCAAATATATCTCCAGCACCCTAATAACATTTTTTAATCAGTCATGCTATTTGAACATTAAACTAGGAGAGATTACAGGGAAAAAAAAACTTACTTAAAGTTATTTTTTAAAAACTAAGCCATGAATCATACTTTTCTAAGTTTTCTAATTCACAGTGGACCAGTTCTCCATGTGAACCAGTTGCATTAACTATAGTTGTCATAGTTATTGTTATTGTCCCTATGATATAAAGCATGCACAGTAGCATATATGTTAAGAGTGATCAGGGGTGATATCTAAAATGTCTGACCTTGAGAACAGGGTGGTTCTGATGCCCCTCCACATCCAGGATGGGTATTGCCTGGGCACTTGGGCAGGCTGTTCCTGGGGCTGCTGCCCTGCCTAGGAAAGGGTGGGATTAACAACGCCCAGAGGTAATGAGCTTTCTTGGTTCAGTAAAACGTCATCATCTTGCTGCCTGTATATTCTGAATTTTGCTTTATTGTATTTTTTTTAAAGATTTATCCACCACCCGAATTGCCAAGAGACTATCGACCAGTGCATTATTTCAGACCTGTGGTAGCCGCAACCTCAGGGAACTCCCACTTACTTAAGGTATTATCAGAGTCAGCCGGGAAGCCAACAAATGACCCAGGGACACATAGTAGGCACCAGCTGAATGCCTGCAAGCGGGGAGAGTTGCTAGGAGAGACGCCTATTCAAGGTATGTGCCACGGAGAAGGTTAAAATCATGATGTTTATGATAACCTGAGCTACCCAAAGCAAAACAGAAAGTCCTTTTTCCATTGAAGCTTTTACGTAATTTTGTATTCCCAGGCTGTGGGAATAAAAATTGTTGATTGTGAATGGCATACTTAACTGTACACAGCCTCTGCATAGGACTTGCTATTTCATCATCAGTTTGAGTTGTGTCATTAAAATTATAAGCCCTGTCTTAAGTGTAGCAGTTTCCAGACTTTTGGTAGTTGTCCAAGAATGAGGTGAAGACCAGGGCCATGAGTATCTTCATTTTTTCTGCACAGCCTGGGAACATATGGTTTCTTTTCCTCAGGGGAAAAGGGTACTGTGGTTTCCTGAAAACCTGAGAGGAGTGAGTGTGTTTGAAAGGAGAATCCGGCTAGAGCCCAAAGACCCACTGAGAGATGGACTTGGACTTGGTTTGGGAGCCTCAAATACAGTAGACCAAATGAGAATTCTTGGTTCCCCACTTCCTTCCCCAAAGTTGCTCTTTCTCCAGCCTTCCCCTTCTCAGTCAGTGGTACCACCAGTGGCCCCCTGCCCGGCCTAGAACACGGGAACCCTCATTCTCAGCAGCTTTCTTCCCCTGCCTCCCCTGCCCTACCCAGGCCCTCAGCAGGTCCTCTCAGTCTGCGTCACCGGGCGCGGGGACGCCGTCCACTTCTCTGCATTCCCACCGCTGCCGCCCTGGTCTCTGCGCCCACTTCCTCTCATCTGGATCACTGCAGCAGCCTCCTTAGTTCCTTTCAACAGCCGCCAAACTGCATGACTCCCCCGCTACGCCCCTGAAATCCTCCCCTGCTGCTCTCGGGGCCCTGTGGACCCCACCCTGCCTGCCTTTCAGGCCACAGCCTCCTCCACTCTCCCTGAACCCTGCTGCAGTCCAGCCTTGTGATCCCCCCTCCTGCCGTCTGAACCTGCCACTGTGATGGGCCTTCACTTTGCCTCTGCCTCTCTTTTCTCTCCTGTTTTGGCTGTTTGTTTATTTTTTTGCTTTGCTCTGAGGCTTGCAGGCTCTTAGTTCTCCGGCCACAGATTGAAGCCAGGCCCTCAGCAGTGAAAGTGCAGAGCCCTAACTGCTCGACCACCAGGGAATTCCCAGCTCCTTCTTTTTACTAGGACTTACCTCAGATATTATGTTTTTAGAGAGACTTCCCAGGCTTTCCCTGCCCGCTGTTTGTTAATTATCTCTCTCTGCCCCTACGACCAGTCCTCTCATCTAGGTCACTCCGTTTTTATTTTTCCCCCATAGTCCTCCTCTCGTGGCAGTCCTCTGGTGTTGATTCTCGCTTCTTTAGGGTCCGTCTCCCTCACTAGTGAGAGCAGGACCTCATGTGTGTTGTTCTCCCAGCCCCAGGCCCAGCATGGAGCAGATGCTCAGTGGGCATTTGTGACCCTAGTGTGTGAAGGGTGACTGTGCTCTGAGCCCGGGCTTATGCTAATGGAGGCCCGGAGACTGCAGGGTCAGGCCCCTGTCTCTAGGAGCACTCATTGGCCTGGTAAACATTGAAGTATTGGCCCCCACTTCTGCCAGGTGTAAAATGGAGGTGTCGTTATTTCATTCCTGTCTAGTCCACAGGGACAGCATGAGTACAGATGACACTGCGTGTAAAATACTCCCCTCCAGTTACATAAATTTGTGATACTGAAAATGTGTATGTGCAGAGGAATGTGAATATAGATGTCTTAACAACGTATTTAATCTCTTGCTCCTTTTGTTTCTTTGTAGGGGCACCCACTTCAGTGTTAGAATTTCTGTCCCAGAAAGATAAAGAGAGACTCAAAGAAGTGAAGCAGGCAACTGACCTTAAAGCCGCTCAGCTCAGGGCCAGGAGCCTGGCCCAGAGGGCCTCAGGCAGCAGACCGCAGCCCTCGACTCCAGACGGCGGCCACTGCTCGTGGCACGTGGCGTTGAGTGGAGGGACGGCCACCACAAGAACCAGCAACTTCAAACCTTTCGCTAGAGATCCAGAAAAGCAAAAACGATATGAAGAATTTCTAGTGAATATGAAACGGGGTCAGAAAGGTGGGTGCTAGGCCGGGGCCTCCCACATGTCACCACGGGGAGTGTTTTTACTGTTCTGACCCGAGGCCCAGATTCAGAACTGAGGTATCCTGCTCTGGCAGTTTTACTTTGCCCTGCTGTGAACACTGTAAAGATTCAAGGCCCTGGCTCTTGACCTAAGAAAGCAAGAACAATTAGCCTGTGTTTCTCTGTATCTCGGGTCCCAAAGATAGCTGTTTAAATAGAGAGGGTGCCTTGGCTAATGCTAAATTACAGACCATTTTCTGTTTGCAAATGTTTGACTTCTGTGTGAGGGTTGTACTTCCTGCCAAGAGAACAAGGTCATTTCCCACTCTGTCTTAAGATCCTAACCATGTAGCTCTAAATCATAGTCTAAAGTTTGACTTACAGAGACAGTTGGCTGTTGAACCCTTGCATGGGAAGAAAGTCACTCTGTGATCTATGAAGTAAATATGGCAAGGCTGAGGCACGAGCTTGCTCACATACGCAGAAGTCCTGCGAGAGCTTGTCCTCAAATTAGAGGGGTTGGTTTTTCAAAGCATGTCCTTGTGTACTGTGCCAAGATTTTATATCCCTGATGTTTTCTTCTTGAATTAAAAAAATGTTAGAGAAAGAAGTGTTTTCTGCTCAAACTTTAGAATATAGTATACAGATGAATTTTCACTGTCTGGTACTAGAAATAAGTTGCTGGCTTTGAAAACTGAATCAAGCATTAGTCTCCCAATATTTTTCTCTGTTATGTGCAGGAGGCAGAATTCAACAGAAGCATCATTTTGGGGGGTTAATAAGACATTTACTTAACAAATTATTTTATTATCAAACTGTTCACCATGGTAGACTATTGGTGCTTTGGATAAAAACATCATTTTGGGGAAGGGAGCACAATTACCCACCAAGTACCCCAGTGTCGTGCTCTTCAGAACCAGGCTAACGATTTGTGTTTCCTCTGATGAACTCTCCCACTCCAGTACTATTGCCTGGAAAATCCCATGGACAGAGGAGCCTGGTAGGGTACAGTCCATGGGGTCGCAAAGAGTCGGACACGACTGAGCGACTTCACTTCACTTCACTTCACTTCTGATGAACTCTACAGTGGTGCGCACAAATTGTTCTCCTGTAGGAGTGAAGCAGTTCCTTGTTCTCCCCCATAGATGCTCTGGAACGTTGTCTGGATCCTGGTATGACAGAGTGGGAGCGAGGGCGAGAGCGGGACGAGTTTGCCCGGGCAGCCCTGCTCTACACGTCTTCCCATTCGACGTTGTCCTCACGGTTCACTCACGCCAAGCAGGAGGACGATTCTGAGCAGGTGGAAGTCCCTCGGGACCAAGAGGTCTGTTGCCACTATTGCCTACGTGGTGAATTCTTTTTTTAAATTCTTTTAAATTATTTGTTTATTTACTTTATTTATTTGGGGGCCTCAGATCCTAGTTGCAGCACACGGGCTCTCTAGTTGTGGCTCGTGGGCCTTGTTGCTCCACAGCACGTGGGATCTTAGTTCCCTAACCAGGGATTAAACCCACGTCCCTGGCGTTGCAAGGCGGACTCGCAACCGCTGGACTACCAGGGAAGTACCTCCTACAATGCTGAATTTTTAAAATGAAAACACTGTGTAGCCAGATACATTAAATCTTTTGGCAAAAAGCATCAACATATATAGAATAAGAGAATACGTTTGTTCTTTTAACTTCCAGTGTACTTTAGCAGATATATAGCATAAGCCGTTTTGAAATTTTGGGAGATTGTTTGAAAACTCATAAATGGGGAAGCAGGCCAGCTGTGTGGCCACTTGATGAAACAGATGACTATCTTTTCCCAGAATGATGTCAATGACAAGCAGTCGGCTGTGAAGATGAAGATGTTTGGGAAGCTTACCCGAGACACGTTTGAGTGGCACCCTGACAAGCTTCTGTGTAAGAGGTTTAATGTCCCTGACCCTTATCCAGAGTAAGTTTGATAAACTTGCCTTTATGTCAGTACTTATGCCCCTGTGTTAAAGCTTACTTTCCCCCTGCATACTCATTTAAATTTCCTTTTTCTAGGTGAACTTACTTGTAAGTACTTGGAACTGCGGACTTTGCAGATTTAACTTGTTTTAATTTGTTACTAAAAAAATAAGCAGACCTCCATTTAGCAAACTTTATTCTGTACTGAAGATAGGAAACAGATATGTCAAGTTACAAAAACAAAATGCCTGTCTAATTTGTCGCCTTTTTAATCCTGCACATAGAGTTTACATTTAAAATGAAACTTATGTTTTCTGATTTGTTACATGAATTCAACAACTTATCTGATTGTAAACATGGCAAGAAAGCATATCCAGGTGAATCAGAGATTTTGTCAGAAAATTTAGGCATATTTTTAGCAATGGAACTTTTTTTCCATGGATACCCCTTGTCAGAGTTAAATTCTGGCTCTTACTATCATAAGAAAAAACTCCTGACTCCTAAAGTCAGACATTCCAAATTCTAAAATTGCTTTGAGAAGCAAAAACATTTTAAGGGATCTTTTCAGTCAAGTCGAAGGGCTGCTGGTGAAAAACAGGAGACAAACAGCTTCACAAGAATTTGATTTTATCCTTGCAGTTGTTATTAAGATTATATATATGTTTCCTTTTCAACCCCCAGTTCAACTTTAGTTGGCTTACCGAGAGTGAAACGTGACAAATACTCAGTCTTCAACTTTCTGACGATCCCTGAGACAGCTTCCTCACCTGTGGCTCAAGCATCAAGTGAAAAAGTTCCACAGCACCGAGGTTCCGACAGTGAGTAGGGCTTCCCCAGGTCCATGTGCTGACTGTGGTCTCAGCTCCTACCCTGTTGGGAAGACAGAAGTAAAGGGTACAAGCCGTTCAACTACCCATCTAGCCCGTAGGGTACAAGCAGTGCAAACGCTCCTGTTAAAAGGATTGTTTATATGAGTACATCAGCTCATGCTGACACGATCCAGGTGTACACCATTTGTGACTGGGGCTCTGCTTCAGCATCTGCCACATTCCTACCACCTTGCACAGTGCTTGGACCATAAAGGCTCACTGATGTTCTTGAATGAATTAAAGAGCCATAAAACGGAGAAGGCGATGGCACCCCACTCCAGTACTCTCGCCTGGAAAATCCCATGGACGGAGGAGCCTGGTGGGCTGCAGCCCATGGGGTTGCGAAGAGTCGAACACGACTGAGCGACTTCCCTTTCACTTTTCACTTTCATGCATTGGAGAAGGAAATGGCAACCCACTCCAATGCTCTTGCCTGGAGAATCCCAGGGACAGGGGAGCCTGGTGGGCTGCCGTCTATGGGGTCGCAGAGTTGGACACGACTGAAGCGACTTAGCAGCAGCAGCAGCAATGTAGAGGTTGCCTTTTGCTTGCTAATTCTGACATTAGGTCTGTGTCCTACCTTTCAGAATCAAGAAAACCATCCAGATGGGATACTTCTAAAGAAGAAAAGAAAAAAGAAGAAAAGAAAGAAGATTCCATTAGTGAATTTTTAAGTTTGGCTAGATCAAAAGTTGGTTCAGCTAAACTAGAGCCCAGTCCATTAGTAAACAAAGAGGAAGAGCGTGCGACGGAATCAGTCTCGAATAAGGTATTCAGGGCTTTCAAGCTCTCTTTGCTAGGCTGACTGTGGCTTTTGCCTTTCCCAGTGGTGATGCTTTGCTGTTATCGATAGCAGTGGTAAGCAAGCTTTTGCTGTGAAAGGCCAGATATTAAATATTTTAGGCTTTGTGGGCCATACAGTACCATAGCTACTCACCTTTGCTGGTGAGTGAAAAAGAAACTAAAAGCAATATGGAAAAAAAAAAAAAATGAGTTCATCTGTGTTACAGGAAAATGTTACAAAAACAGGCAGTGGGCTGTAGTTTGTCTACGTCTGCTCTGCAGTTCAACAATTTCAGACATAGCCTTAATCATTTGAGGAGAGGTTATGAACATCTCTACCTGGAATGGCTTTCACTGAATGTCAGACACTGAAACAAAACTCAGTGTATTGCATAGAAAATATGATATCTTTCAAGTAATAAGTTGCCCTTTTATGGAGACTATAGAGAAAATATTCATTGGGTTTAAAAAAAATTATTGCTGTGGAAATTCCCGGGCAATCCAGTGGTTAGGACACCACACCTTCATTGTCAGGGCTCGAGTTCAATCCCTGGTCAGAGAACTAAGATCACATAAGCCATGAGGTGTGCCCGCCCGGCAAAAAAAAAAAAAAAAGACTGCTTTAATAGTTAAAAGTTGAGCTTAATAAAAAGTTGGTTTTATTTCTTATAGCCTCATTAAAATTATTGTATTTTTAACATACCTTAAACTTGACTGTTTAAAAAAACATACAGTTCAGTGAGGTTTTGCACATACGTAAGTCCATGGAACCAGCACCATAATCAGGATGCAGAGAGAGACCATCACCTCAAACATTCCCTCATGCCGTCTCTTTGTGGCCATACCCTCCCATCACCCTAAACCCGTGTCAACTGTTGCTCTCAACTCTGTCTCCATAGTTTTGTTCCTTGAAGGATGTTATTCCTTGAAATGGAATCAGGCAATATACATAAATAGCCTTTTGAGACTGGCTTCTTTCACTTAGTGTCACGCCTTTGAGATTCCTCAGTACTGGGTATGTACCCTTTTTGTTGCTTAATATTTCATTGAATGGATATATCACAGCTTCTTGGTCCATTCACTCTTTGAGGACATATAGTTGTTTCCAGCTTTTGGTTATCATAACTAAAGCTGCTGTGAATATTCATGTGTGGATTTGTGTGTGAATGTAAGTTTACGCTTCTCTAGGGTAAATACCTAATTGTGAAATTGGTGGGAAATACATACATACAGATGTAACTGTAAGAAATTGCCATACTGTATTCCCAAGTGCTTGTTTCCTGTATTTTGAAACTTTTCTTGTTAGGTACATACATACCAAGGATTGTTTTATATAGAGGTATTATGTTTTTATTGGACACTCTATGAGGCATTCAGGATCAATTCCCAACCAGGGATTGAAACCAGGCCCTTGACAGTAAGCGTGCAGAGTCCTAACCACTGGACTGCCAGGGAATTCCCAGGATTGTTATATTTTTTGGTGAATTGACCTTTTCATCATGTAATATTACTCTTTATCATTACATTTAAGGTGGGTTTTTAATAAACAGTGTGTCATTGTTATTAGGTCTTTTATTTTTAAATATATTTTGATAATCTGTGTGTTTTAATCTTTGTATGTTTTAACCATTTGCATTTAATGTTATTTGTAGATATAATTGGGTTGTGGTTTGTAATTTTATTATTTGTATTCTGTTCCCAGTCTTTCATTCCTGTGCTTCTCCTTTACTACTTTCTTTCATATTACTTTAATAATCTTTAGTATTCCATTTTAATTTGTCTAATTTTTTACTCTGTTTTTTCAGTGATCGCCTTAGGAGTTACAATGCACATGCTTAACCTTTTCACCATGTATTTAGAATTGATATTTTATCACTTAGAGTGGAATATGCAATCCCTTTACCCTTCCTGCTTTATGTTGTTGTCTTATATGCTACATATTAATATATATATTCTCTAAAACCTTCAGCAGACAATATTTAAATTGTTGCTTTCCATCTTTATGCATATTTTAGAGAACTGCTGAGCAGATAATATGTTTGATCTACTTGGATATTATCATTTCTGTTCCTGAAGTTCCGAGTTTCCCCCTATCATTTCCTTCCTTACTTCCTTTAGCGTTTCTTTCCGAGCGGTTCCAACAACTAATTGTCTTCATTTTCCTTCATCTGAGAATATCCTGTATTTCATTCCTAAAGGATATTTTTGCTAGATGTAGAATTCTGGGTCAACGGTTCTTTTCTTTCAGTTCTTTAAAAATGTTCTACCACCTCCTTCTGGCCTCGTGGTTCCTGATGAGGAACGTGCAACCATTCACATTGTTGTTCCTCTCCTTGTAATGATGTGAATTTTTCCTCTGACTCCTTTTAAGATTTTCACTTGGTCTTCGATTTTGGCTGTTTGATAACAATGTGTCAGAAAATCTGGGTGTGAATTTCTTTGAGAATATTTTGTTTAGGGTTTGCTGAGTTTCTTGAATCTTTAAGTTTGTGTTTGACCAAATTTGGGACATTTTTAGCCATTATTTTCTTCAAATATTTTTCTTTTATAAAAATTCTTTCTTGCCACACAGAGTGGTTTATGAGATCTTAGTTTCCTGATTGGTGATGGAACCCAAGTCCTCAGTGGTGAAATTGCAGAATCCTAACCACTGAACCACCAGGGAATTCCCCCAGATACATTTTTCTGCATACATTCTCACGCTTCTCTTGAGACTGTGATGACATTAAATGAATTTGTACTATAGGTCTCTGAGCCTCTGTTCTGTTTTTCAATCTTTTTCTCCCCTCTGTTTACATCAGATAATTTCTCCTGATTTGTCTTTAAGTTCACTGAGTCTTTTCTCTGCCATTTCCATTCTGCTATTGAGTCCATCCAGTGAATTTTTAACTTGGGTTATTGTATTTATATCTTTTATTTATTTGCTAAGACTTTTGAAAAATCTTTCCATTTGTGTGCCTTTATTCTTGAAGCATGGGTATAATAGCTGATTTAAAATCTATCTTCTAATTCCAACATTTTTGTCATTTGAGGTTGGCGTCTGTTGATTATCTTTTGCAAGCTGAGATTTTCCTGTTTGTTTGTGTACCAAGTAAGTTTTGTCTCTGGCCATACCACCCTGAATGCACCCGATCTCATCTGATCTTAGAAGCTAAGCAGGGATCTGCTTAGTACTTGGATGGAAGAATGCCTGGGACTAGCAGGTGCTATAGGCTTTTTGGGCTTCCCTGGTGGCTCAGATGATGAAGAATCTGCCTGTCGTTTAGGAGAGCCAGGTTCGTTCCCTGGGTTGGAAAGATCCTCTGGAGAAAGGAATGGCTACCCACTCCAGGATTCTTGCCTGGAGAATTCCATGAACAGAGGAGCCTGGCAGGCCACAGTCCATGGGGTTGTAAAGAGGTAGACTTGGCTTAGTGACTAACACTTTCCTTATTCAGGGTTGGATTGCATTCTGGATACTTTGAATATTACTGTTATGAGATTCTGGGTCTTGTTTAAATTCTAAGGAGAATCTCGATGTTTTGTATTGTTTTGTTTTGCTTAAGTGGACAGTGGACCTAATTAGGTTCAGGCTACAAGTTCAAACCCATCTTGGTTGAAATGCTCTTCAAGTTTTCAAAGCCTTTATAGTACTCTTCAGATCTTTCCTGTATGTGCTGTTCCTCGTGGCTGGTAGTTAATCCCATAGTTCTGTTATCAAAGGCTATGGTTTGCTGTTCAAAATCAGATCCCTGAGCTCAGAGGTGAGACAGAAAGAAACTCATTAACCCTGGATCACCCTATCCAGCTTCTCCTCTTCCTGATATTGCTGACAAGCCCTTTAAGTCCTCCAGTTAGAAAGTTGGGGCTTTTGTTTTCTTGCTCTGCCTTGCACTTCCTGTGACTTTTTCTGTCTGGAGTCAAGTGGCAGGAGGGCAGGCCGGGGAAGACAGCAGTGACATTCACTCCAGACTGTTGGAGGCACAGCTCCTATGGCCAGAAAAAATGGTCCCCCTCCTGCTGAGCCCAGCAGCAGCAGCCATCCCCCATGCCACCATGGATTTGGAACCATACCGTTTGGGGTCTGATGGTATAAAACCCAGGGGTTCTGGCTCTGTGATAAGGTCATTGGGTTAGAAAGCCTTCTAGATTTTCTCAAATCATGTTGTGATAGTATTTAGATAATTTTGGCTGAAATGTCTCGGTTCTTGCTTTTTTTAGTTATTAGCTTGTGACCCTAGGAGGGTGTCTTCCCCTTGCTGAGTTACTTAATTTATTTCCCTGAATCACCACAATTGTGAATGTGCACACTTTTGGGGAAGGTGGGGGTGGTGGTGATTAGGGAGCTTTGTAGATGTAGTTGTTGTGTGTTTGGTGTATGTTGTTATTGTTTAATTTCAGTACAGCTCCTATTATATTCTGGAAAAAATATAAACAAAAAAATCATCTTCTGTGGCTATCTAAGTATAGAATGTCTTATATACTCATGTACACTTAATAATGTGCGTATTTGCTCAGCTGCTCAATCGTGTTCGACTCTTTGCCACCCCATGGACTATACCCCACCAGGCTCCTCTGTCCGTGGCATTTTCCAGGCAAGAATCCTGGAGCGGGTTGCCATTTCCTACTCCAAGGGACATTTAATAATACAGAAACTATTAAAGGTCAGGACTGTCTGCAAACACTGTCATTCGGTAATGGTCCATGCATGTGACTTTGGTGTTTGTGATTGGTCATAAAAATATCAGATACATGACTTTTATAGGCAGCTGTGGCTCTGATTTCCTGTGCTTCACTGTGAGCCTCTCTCCTGACATTTTTATAACTTTGAAAAGTTTGAAACAATCTTGAAAGTTTGATACAGTGTAGATCATTTTTTTTTCCTGAACCACTTGAGTCTAAATTGCCAGCCGATGCCCCATCACACCCACATTTTCTATTAAAGAAGGGCATCCTCTTTTTATGCATTTATTTGGCCTCATCGGGCCTTAGTTGCGGCTCACAGGATCTGTGTTTCATCATCACATGAGATCTTTCATTGCAGTGCACGGACTCTCTCTAACTGTGGCTCTCAGGCTTAGTTGCCCGGCGGCATGTGGGATCTTAGTTCCCTGACGAGGGATCAAATCCTTGTCCCCTGTATTTCAAGGATTCTTAACCACTGGACCACCGGGGAAGTCCCAAGAAGGGCGTTCTCTTATACAGCCACGGAACAGCCATCACCATCAGCAAGTCAACACTGAGGCGTTCGCGATCCACTAGCTGTCCTTCATAGCCAAAGAGTGCAGCGCAGCATCACCGCTGCCTTCAGCTGCCACGACTCTTCAGCCTCCTTCAGTCTTGGAACAGTTCCTCAGTCTTTCCTTGACTCTCATGATCTCGATACTTTTGAAGATTATGGGCCAGTGGTTTGTAGAACAGTCCTCGGTTTGGGCTCATCTGGCCTTTGCTTAGATTAGATCCTCGCCTGCATTTTTGGCAGGAACACTTCAGAAGGGGTGCCGCTGTGGTCCCAGTGTGTCCTGCCAAAAGGGCACATGACGTTGATTTGTCCTGTTCCTGATTCTCACTTTGATTACTCAAGTAAGGTGGTATCTGCCAGACTTCTCCACTAGGAAGTTTATTTATTATTTTACTTTGTTTTTAATACAAATTGAAGAGCTCTGAAATATATAAACACCCTGTCCCTCATCAAATTATTTCTATCACTGTGGACCCATGGTTTCCTATTTTATCCAAAGGGATAATTGAGTACTGTCATTTTTTTGACCGCACTGTGTGGCATGTGGGATCTTAGTTCCCTGACCAGGGGTTGAACCCATGCTTCCTCCAGTGGAAGCATGGAGTCTTAACCACTGGACTGCCAGGGAAGCCCCAACTTATTTTCATGCTCCAGCTGTCCTGGTTTGGTTAGTTGAAGCCCATTCAGTTTGGCTCCTGTGTGCTATTGGTACATTCCTCTTAAGCTGTGAGCGTGTCCTCACTTTCTGGGCACAGTTAGATGCTCTAAGCTCATCTTTTTATATCTCAGCCCCAATTCTAGAGTCAGTCCTTACTCCAAGGTGCCCTGGTTATTTTTAGTGGACAATGATATCCTTAATTTTTTCCTATGGGAAAGGATTTTACACAGTCACAAACTCCATCTTGTATTGTTTTTTTTTTAACATATTTATAACTCTGCTTCAGAAATTGGAGGTGGTGTGGGATATGGGAGGGCTACTGGCCGAGAACGAGAGCTCCCCCAGGTAGAGTCCAGGCCCACCCAGGGCATGTGGCATCTGTGTGTATATGTATAGCACATGTGCGTCTTTGACAGAGCCTCTTGTCGTTCCTGACCTACATTCTTCAGTGGTAAAACGGAAGGACTGAAGTGGATTCTGATCTCAGCCACTCTTGTGGCTGCTGTTTACACTTAGCACTTTAGATCACCCCATGTCTGTCTGGTGATAAGCTGTTGGGATGTGGGAACCATGCCTTCTTCATACCTTTGTCTCTGTTTATAGGATGGAGTATGTACAAAGTCACTAGCCTGACCCTCCATCCTGGGGCTGCTTTTAGGAAGGGTGACCTGTAATTGCAGAGAGGAGCTCCAGGACCACTTTGTCAGTGTGTTCCTCGCACTCTCCCCATTGTGTGGTGTTCAGTCACTGTCATGTCCAACTCTTGGCAACCCCATGGACTGCAACAGGCCAGACTTCGCTGTCCCTCACTATCTCTTGCAGTTTGCTCAAACTTGTCCTTTGAGTCAGTGATGCCATCCAACCATCTCATCCTCTATCACCCCCTTCTCCTCCAGCCCTCAATCTTTCCCAGCATCAGGGTCTTTTTCCAATGAATTGGCTCTTCGAATCAGGTGACCAAAGTATTGAAGCTTCAGCCTCAGCATCAGTCCTTCCAATGAATATTCAGGGTTGATTTCCTTTAGGATTTACTGGTTTGATCTTGCTATCCAAATGTGGAGGTCCCCAGTTTTCAGCACCTTTTAATGAGTACACTGTCTTCATTACCTTTCATGTTTGGACCTCTAAAGGCTCAGATAGACTTTTTTTTTTAATTGATTTATTTTTGGCTGTGCTGGTCTTCGTTGCTGTACGACGCCTTTCTCTAGTGGCAGCAGCAGGGGCTACTACTTATTGCGGTGCCCAAGCTTCTCACTGGTGGCTTCTCTTGTTGCGCAGCATGGGCTCTAGGGCACGTGGGCTTAGTAGTTGTGGCTCACGGACTTAGTTGCTCCTCAGCATGTGGGATCTTCCCAGACCAGGGATCGAACTGGTGTCTGTTGCATTGCAAGGTGGATTCCTAACCACTGGACCACCATAGAAGGAGGTGCTGTGCTAGTCCCTGCTGCCTTTTTCTGGGTCCCTTGCAGTTCTGATTAATGACCATGAGAGGTTTCAGCTGCTTCTACCAGTCAGTGTGGTCTACAGGTATTGAATCAGAAAAATAGCACAAAGTGATAATATGTGAGTGATCATTGTTTAGTTAGCAAATGTGTGGATATGGAGGCCCACACACATGAGGATAAACATAAGTACCTGTGTGTGTGCATGTTCCGTGTTCTAGAATGCGTAGCTCTTTTCATCCTTGCCTCTTCACCTCTGATTCTTATTTTACTGTTAATACAGGTAGTAAACAAAGATGTGGATTCACAGACTGAAGGAGAGGGTAGCCGCCCATCCATGGACTTATTCAAAGCCATCTTTGCCAGCTCCTCTGATGAGAAGTCTTCGTCCTCTGAGGATGAGCAAGGTGACAGTGAGGATGATCAGGAGGGTACCAGGGAAGCGGACTCCAAAAGTTCCCAAGAGACTGACTTGGTTGAAGCATCATCTGTGGCACAAGGTATGTCAAATATTTCAGACTTTGGAATCTGAAAAAGAAAACAGTGGTGTCTGTAGAGAAGCTGCTTCTTCATTTGGTATCAGTTTTTAACCAGGATAATTAGCAACTGATGATTAAGTTTTTAAGTTTCGTGTTTTTTAAATTAAAACAAGTTTTATTTAAGTATAGTTAATTTACAATATTATGTTTCGGGTATATGACATAGTGATTCAAAAGTTTTATAGATTATACTCCATTTAAAAGTGTTCTAAAATTTTGGCTCTGTTCCCTGTGCTGTACAATATATCCTTGTAGCTTTTTTGCTGGTGGTGTTGTTGTACCTTGCAGCTCACTGGATCTTAGTTCCCTGACCAAGGACCAAACCCGCACTCTCGGCAGTAAAAGTGCAGAGTTCTAACCAGTGGGTTGCCAGGGAATACCCTGTAGCTTACTTATTTTATATGTGGTAGTTTGTGTCACTGAATCCCCTACCCTTCTCTTGCCCCTCTCTCCTTATCTCTCCCCACTGGTAAACACTAGACTGTTTTCTGTGTCTGTGAGTGTGTTTCTGTTTTGTTATATTCATTCATTCATTTTATTTTTTATACTCCCATGTAAGTGATAATGTACTGTGTTTGTCTTTCTCTGTCTGAATTATTTCACTATGCATAATACCTTCCAGGTCCATCCATGTTGTTGCAAATGGCAAAATTTCCTTTTTTATGGCTGAATAATATTCCTGTGTGCGTGCGTGCGTGCGTGCGTGTGTGTGTGTGTGTGTGTGTATGCCATATCTTCTTTATCCATTCATCTGTTGATGGACACTTAGGTAGCTTACATATCTTGGCTATTATAAATAATGCTGCTGTGAACATTCGGGTAGATATATCTTTTCAAAATAGAGTTGTTGTGTTTTTTTTTTCTGGAAATATACTCAGGAGTGGGATTGCTGGATCATATGATAGTTCTATTTAGTTTTTTGAGGAATCTCTGTATTACTTTTCACAGCGGCTGTACCAGTGTACACTCCTACCAGCAATGTATGAGAATTCTTTTCTCTGCATCCTCACCAACATTTGTTATTTGTGGTCTTTTTGATGGTAGGCATTCTGACAAGTGTAAGGTGATATCTTGTGTTTTTGTTTTGTTTTTTTTCATCATGTTCTGATTTGCATTCCTCTGCTGATTAGTGATGTTGAACATCTTTTCATGTGCCTGTTGGCCATCTGTATGACTTCTTTGAAAAATATATCTTCAGGTCTTGTGCCCATTTTTTAATTGGGTTGTTTACTTTTAAAATTTTTTTGATGTTGAGTTGTATGAGCTGTTTAAATATTTTGGATATTAACCCTCTATCAGTCATGCCATTTGCGAATATTTGTTCCATTCAGTTGTCTTTTGTGTTGATGGTTTCCTTTGCCATGCAAAAGCTTTTTAGTTTAATTAGATCTTATTTGTTTATTTTTGCTTTCCTTAGTAGACAGATCCAAAAATATTTATATGATTTATAGAACGGCAACCCACTCTAGTATTCTTGCCTGAAGAATCCCATGGACAGAGGAGAGCCTGGTGGGCTACAGTCCATGGGGTCACAAAGAGTAAGACGTATCTGAGTGACTTTCACTCACTCTCTCACTCATTCATAATCTTTTGCATTTTTAATTGAGATGGAGCAGAGTTCTTTTTTTTCCCTCCTCTCTGGCATAAATCTATGGTATATCTTTAGAATGGCTACGTTTGATAATATTGATTTTCCTATGTGTGCTAGTTGAGAAGAATTAAAAAATAGTAAAATTTTCATTAAAAAAAAACTTCCTTTTTTTCATGTGGTTGATGACAAGATGCCAGGATTAGTGAGAAACATTTGGTCATAACATGTACAGGGGTTCTGCTTTCTTCTCTGTAGGGCAGACTGTGTGCTCTGGCTCGCCCGTCAGATGGGCATTGCCTGGCACATAAGTAGCACTTGGTAGATGGTGTCTGTTCTCATTATAATGAGTCTGATGCTTGGTTAGTAGCCTGTTCTACCTGTTCTGTTTATCCCAGCCAGGGGTTCTGGCATAGGAATGGGGGCCATCTGCAAGGTGGGGGAGACTTTTCAGATGCTTGGGTGGGTGGACAGAATTTCCCATCTCAGTCTTGGAGTGTTCTTCTTGCCCTTGTCAGTCTGTGGTGGACTTAGGTATAATTTTTAAGGGCCTTCAACCAAAAAGTTATGTAGAGATAGAAGATACTGTTTGTAGGTGACCGCAGATGTCAGCCTATTATTTATTTATTTCTTCTGTGAAAAAAAGGCAACTTATTTTTTTAATTACACAATTATATGTTACTTGAAAAGTTTAAAAATTTAGAAATGTAGAAAGCTTAAGTCTCTTGAAAGCCCCCTTTCCCAGAGATAACTACCAACACTTCGATACATATTTTTCTAGACTTGCCCCATCTCTCTCTCTTACCTCTGAAAACCAAATCATCTCTTCTTTAAAAATGAGATTATTAATGTGAACATGATAATTTGTTCATATTCAGTTTTTCTGCTCTTTGACAATTTGAGTGATGAGAAGCCTTCCGAGCTGGGACCTAGTCTGACATCCTGTTTATTTCTGTCTTTATTCTCCTGAGATGGCCCTCCCTCAAGGATGTATTTCAGCCTTTTAGGTCTCAGGTAACGTGAGTGTGTACTACAAGCACCGTCGCCACCTCGGTGATACGGCCACTGGGGCACCTGGTTGCAGGTGTCCTTGTGTGACCGACATCCCCGCTCAGATGTCCGTGAGGTCAGAGGCCGGGCCTGTGTGTTCGCTCTGTATCTTGAGCATTTGGTTAAGTGGGGTACTGAAGAAAAGCACATGTTATCTGGTGAAAATCGGCAGTTTTAGACTCAAGTACGTTGATGTTTGGCATGTGTATGTAATTAATACCCCGATGTTTTTCAGCTAGCGAGCCAGCACCCCAGGAGCCTGCACCATTCTTCCCGATTCAGAAGGTGCAGATAGATGAAAGAGAGGCGTTCGGCCCACGGCTGCCCCCAGTCTTCTGCCCCAGTGAGTTGAGAGTGCTTTGCCTCATCCGTTTGCATGGACACCAGAGTCTCCCCCTAGGATAGGACAACTGTAATCACGTCGTTCCACCCACCAACATAATCCAGCATGGGGCCACCCTAATGTATACGTTTCTTCCTCGCTTATCTGTTCTCAGCCACACTTGAAAATCAGTGCTTCCACCTTGTACCTAAATGATAGTAGTTGCTCTTTAGTCTCAGACACCTTCAATTTTTTTGAAAAAAACCTTTTTAACAGAAGGGTCCTTAGTATCTCAAATTTTGTCACTTATAGAAATTAAAAAAATAAAAATAAAAATCTAGGACACAAAGATGGAACAGGAATTGTAGAGAGAAGGATATTCTGAGACTTTTTTTTTAATCCTTTGGCTAATGTAGCAAAAAAATAAATAAAACTAATCCTTTCAGCATTACAGCTCATCCTCCTCCCCCAGTGTCTGTTGACAACTTCTGTTCGTTGCCAGCTTAAATTGACTTCTCACATTAAAATGTTTATACTGGTTTATCATCTCTTTGAATGCTGGGTTAACACACATCTGCTAATAGGGCCCAGATGTATAAATGACACAAAATTCTCTTACCTACTTTATAGTTTCCTGTAGTGCCCACTTACACATATCGGTTTGGTTAATTAACCCAGCCTTCAAAGAAGTGATAAAAAGCAGAGAGGAGTAAAAAGTGTGAGGTTTTGAAAAATTGTGGTGAATGTACTTCTCATCTCTATAGTTGTTCAGATCTTTAGTTTAAAATACATGTGTCAGTACCTGAAAGCTAAGTTACTTACAGCTGTTTCCCAGAACGGCTCTTGATATCCTTGTAATAGATAATAACCTAATTTGGTCTATGAGTTATCTTCCAAAAACTAGCATTAAAAAAAAATAGTTTGGGGAGGTCACATTTGGAAATATCTGACCAAAATATAATACTAGAAAGTTGCAGATATCTGTTAACCTGGTTTGAAAAATAAACTGTATTTATTTTTATAAACTGTATTTATTTATTAACTGAGATCCTTGGAGCTTTTTTCTAGGTAGATAAAAGCTGCTTTAATGTCTTACAGTGTTTCTACTCTGGGTAGTTTTCTGCTGGTTTGATGACTGGAAGTTCATGAAAACAACTCGGTCAGAATTTGGAGATGGAGAATTTGAGCTCGTGCAACTTGTTTAGTCATTTTTAATGATCACGTACACTATGTTCTTTTGATGCTAATTTTTTAGTGTTTCCAGTTATAAGACGAACTCATATGAAAAGGGCTTTTGGAAAGGGAGGAGGCTTTCAGAGGGGCTAGCAGTTATGGCTTTGGGGCTCATGTTTATGGTCCCTTCTGATCCTCTCTGTGTCCCTAAGGGGATAAGGATTCTTGTTTTCCCCTTTTTTCAGATGGGCAAACAGACTTGGGGAGGTTTAACAACATGTCAGAGATCACAGAGCTGGTGACAGAGCCAGATGCAGATTCTGATCCGTCTTTGAGTTTACCCAAGGATGTTAAATTACAGAAAGCTTGTAGGCATTCTGGTCTGACTTTATCTTCATCTGGCAGATAAGGCTGTGACCAAACACCAGTTGGATCAAACAGGTCTTAGGTTGAGGTTTCTGGCAGTTTCCAAATATAGAGCTGCAGTGTGACGCACTAATCTGCTTGTTTACCAGCGAGGCAGGGCCGGAGTTCTGCCTTAATGGTAAACATTCTATCTGCGTCATTACTGAATTCAGTAATTTAGCCTTTCTTTCCCCATGGTGCCTCTAGTTCACGTCTTTATTACATCTGTGTTTCAGATGCACGTCAAAAACTTGAGGCACCTCTCAAAGAGAAACATAAAAAGAACAAAGAAAAGCGCAAGACCAAGAAAGAGCACAGACGGAAGAAAGAGAAGGTGAGTAACTTCCGGGTGTGTGGCGTCAGATGCCCCAGCCTCCAGGAGTGACCCAGGAAGCCAGGCAGAGAGGGGTGTGGCCACAGGCCTCTCACTGACTTCACTGAATATCAATTCAGTGTAACCCCTTGATTTTCAAAAACACTTTGTTTTTCTTTCAGACAGAATATTTTAATTTATTCAGTTGTACTTAATTTTTTTTTTTAATTCATGAACATTAAAAAGTAGGAAATAAGGACATTTAATATATCTTAGAGTTGGGAATTCCCTGGCGTTCCAGTGGTTAGGACTGAGCACGTTCACTGCAGGAACCTGGGTTCTATCCCAGAGTAATGGTTGAGTATTAAGTAATAAAACAGCTAATTACTAACTTTAATAAAATAGTTGTTTAAATAAATAAGAACATTTAATATTGATATATAAAAAGTTTGAATATTTCTCAACTACTTTGTCATTACTACAAATAGAGACTTGGGTCTGTAGCTTGTCATTTGAAGTGACAGACACTTGAAGAACACCATTGACAGCCCTTACCTCGACATCAGTATCTTCTTTTGCATTATGGTGCAGACGTTTAATTCAGTTAACGTTAGTGCTGGGCTCCCACAGTGGTCTGGGCAGTAGGAGAACTGATTCGAAACAGCTCCACTTTGAGCTCCCAGAAAACAGGATTCTTGAGCATGGAAGACAGGAGAAGTTCTCCTGGGGTGAAAGGAAAGGAACTGGTGCCAACAGCTTTGGAAACCAAATTCCCTTGCTTCTCAATGGCGTACGTGCTGTTCTCTAACCTTCTCCCAGGTTTTCCTTCGTGCTTAACTACTGGACCACCAGGAAAGGCCCTTCGGTTTTGTTTTCGAATGACTCCAGCAACCAAATGCCTCATTAGCCTGTAATTGTGCTGAATAAGGGACGGAAACACCTATTTATTCTCCTTAAAGTTATTTATTTACTTTTTTTCAGAAAAAGAAACACCGGAAGCACAAACACAAAGGCAAGCAAAAGAATAAAAAAGCAGAGCAGAGTAGTAGTTCTGAGAGTACAGACAGCAGCGACAGCCGGAGTGAAGAAGGGCCCACAGGCCTGTCGCCCCAGGAGCTGCTGAGACGGTAGGCAGCTCAGAGGCGGGCTGAAAGCTTGCCACGCTGCTCAGAGGCAAATGTCAGGACTCATAGATCTGGGTATTGACTCAGCTTTTTATAAAGTTAACTTTTAATTGCATAAGTAATATATAAATATATTATTGTTGTGAAAATTCAAATCTTATAGGTAAAACTGTGACCAGTTCCCCAAATCTCTCTTCCCTCCACAGTCCCCTCTGTTGTCAGTTGCTTTGTAACTTTGAAGACTTTTTTACACAACTACACACACACACACACACACACACACACATTTTGTTTCACATTTTTAACATAAATCTAGTCCATGGAATTTTCCAGGCAAGAGTACTGGAGTGGGTTGCCATTACTTCTCCAGAGGATCATCCCAACCCAGGGATGGAACGCGGATCTCCCTCACTGCAGGCAGACGCTTTACCATCTGAGCCCCCAGGGAAGCCATGGAAGGAAGGAATAAATACCACCAAACTGCTGTTAAAAGTGGCTCTATCCGTTTGAATTGTCAAAGTACCTTGTTGTTACATCAGCTACAAGCAGCATGGAGAGGTTTGCCAGCCTGATGGGTGAAGAATGGCATGTCATCTTCTCTGCATTTCCTGGATCAGGAACGAAGCCTTTGCTTTGTGTCTCAGCGTTTGCTGTGGGCTCCTTTGTGAATAACGTGCTCCTGAACATTTCACAACGTTCTGCCCTCTGTTAGATTGTTTTTCTGGTTTTTAGGTACTGTTTTACTGATTTTTAGGAATTATTATTAAAAAAATTAAAAACAAATTTTTTTGGCCCACACTGTGAGGCATGCAGGTAGTATCTTAGTTCCCTGTTCAGTTCAGCTTAGTTCAGTTGCTCAGTCGTGTCCAACTCTTTGTGACCCCATGGACTGCATCACACCAGGCCTCGCCGTCCATCACCAACTCCTGGAGTTTACTCAAACTCATGTCTATTGAGTTGGTGATGCCATCCAACCATCTCATCCTCTGTCATCCCCTTCTCCTCCTGCCTTCAGTCTTTCCCAGCATTAGGGTCTTTTCAAATGAGTCAGTTCTTCGCATCAGGAGTTTCAGCTTCAGCATCAGTCCTTCCAATGAATATTCAGAACTGATTTCTTTTAGGATGGACTGGTTGGATCTCCTTGCAGTTCACAGGACTCTCAAGAGTCTTCTCCAACACCACAGTTCAAAAGCATCAATTCTTTGCTGCTCAGCTTTCTTTATAGTCCAACTCTCACATCCACACATGACCACTGGAAAAACCATAGCCTTGACTAGACAGACCTTTGTTGGCAAAGTAATGTCTCTGCTTTTTAATACGCTGTCAGGTTGGTCATAACTTTTCTTCCAAGGAACAAGTGTCTTTTAATTTCATGGCTGCAGTCACCATCTGGAGTGATTTTGGAGCCCCCCAAAATAAAGTCTGTCACTGTTCTCACTGTTTCCCCATCTATTTCCCATGAAGTGATGGGACCAGATGCCATGATCTTCGTTTTCTGAATGTTGAGCTTGAAGCCAACTTTTTCACTCTCCTCTTTCACTTTCATCAAGAGGCTCTTTAGTTCTTCACTTTCTGCCATTAAGGGTGGTGTCATCTGCATAGTTGAGGTTATTGATATTTCTCTTGGCAGTCTTGATTACAGCTTGTGCTTCATGCAGTCCAGCATTTCTCATGATGTATTCTGCATATCAGTTAAATAAGCATAGTGACAGTATACAGCCTTGACGTACTCCTTACTCTTTTCCCGATTTGGAACCAGTCTGTTGTTCCATGTCCAGTTCTAACTGTTGCTTCTTGACCTGCAAACAGATTTCTCAGGAGGCAGGTCAGGTGGTCTGATATTAGCAAACCCGTGACCCTTGCAGTGGAAGCAGAGAGTCTTAACCACTGGACCGCCAGAGAAGTATTCCCCTAACCCTTTTATTTTTAAAACATTTAAAAATTTATAAAAACTTTTTTAGAAACTAAAAAATAATTCTGGATAGTCATCCTTTGTGTTCTAGAGTGTTACCTGTTATATGACCTTTGTTGAATAGAAGCTTTAATTTTTGGTACACTCAATTTTCCTAGGTTTTTTTTTTTGGTGGTGATGGTGGTGTGTTTTACATTTTGTCTTTTAAAGGCCTTCCCTAATGTAAGATTTTGTATATGTATGTAGACTGTCCTTATGCTTTTTCAGTTTTGTTTTCATTTAGTTTATTTGAGTTGTTTTATTTTCCTTTTTTGGTGAACAGAGTAGTATAGGCATCCAACTTAACTTTCTCCAGGTAGATGGCCAGTTGTAAATATCAGTGAGAGTGAGTAAACGAGCTGTGATTTAAAAGAACCCCTGAATCCCTTTGGCTCAGCCAACAAAGCATCAATGGGATTGAGAAAGTTACTCAGGATCCCAGTTTGTTCCACTGTAGCATGTGACCCTCAGAGGAGGGGAATGGATCGGAAGATGGTTCTGGAGGTTGTTACAGCCCTGCCTGCAAGTCCTGGCTTCTCTTCCCTTCCAGCCCATAGCCCAGGGCAGCTCGATGACCCTGCTGTCCACCACAGGACTGGGTAGGGGAAGTCCAGCTATGGGCCCAGGATGAAGAGAGACAAACAAAACAGGCTTCTCGTGTTGTGGAGTATGGATTCTAGGGAGCATGGGCTCAGTGGTCGTGGTTCCCAGCTTCTAGGGCACAGGCTCAGTGGTCGTGGTTCCCAGCCTCTAGAGCTCTGGCTCAGTGGTCGTGGTTCCCCGCCTCTAGAGCTCTGGCTCAGGAGTCGTGGTTCCCAGCCTCTAGAGCTCTGGCTCAGGAGTCGTGGTTCCCAGCCTCTAGAGCTCTGGCTCAGTGGTCGTGGTTCCCCGCCTCTAGAGCTCTGGCTCTGTAGTCGTGGTTCCCAGCCTCTAGGGCACAGTCTCAGTAGTTGTGGTGTACGGGCTTAGTTGCTCCGAGGCATGTGGGATCTTCCTGGACCAGGGGTCAGACTGGTGTCCCCTGCAAGGCAGGTCTTAACCACTGGACCACCAAGGAAGCCCGTCCACTCTGTTTTAATTCCTCTGGGCTCATAGTTATTTTGCTATCTGGAAAGACAAGTGCCAACCCCATGTTCTTTTTCATTTATGTCTTCCCAGTAGACAGGACATTCTCATGGTTCAAAAACACAAAGATATGAGCATTTCAGTTTAATCCAGAGCCCCCTGAAGCAGCTGTGCTGTTTCATGTCTCCCTTTTCTCAAGGCACGTGCCAGTGCTGATTTGATGGGCCGGGCACTGTGAGGCCCTCACATCGGTGTGGGCTCGTTTAATCCCCACACCCTCTGTGACTCATGTCCCCTCAGTTCATAGGCAGGGAAAGTAAGGCCCAGAGAGACTGTTACCAACACCTAATATCATCACTCTTGACTGTTGGGGCCACGTAATGAGTTATTCCTGCAGAGAGGCACTTGCACACGTGGAAGCCTCTGGATGCCCATCCAGGTGTGGTGGAGTGTGCCGAGCATAGCAGTCAGAAAACATGGGCGGCTTGCTGATTGGCAGCTGAAACTTAACAATAAGAGGACAAAAGCTACAGAATAGTGTATACAGTTGGTACTTTCATCCCCATTCCTTTGGATTTCTCCGTGTACACCTGTATGTACATCTTTGCCGAGAAGAGGACTGGAGGGGTTCTTACACTCCTGAGAGCACTTATCACTGAGGCAGGGCCTGGGATGGGGGGAAGGCAGGGGCAGAGGTGTGAAGTGTATTTAAATATTATTCTCGTGGTTGTTAAAGGTATAGTTTCCATAGCCCCTCAACCCTAAGCCTCCTAGACTCTCCACAAAGAGACAGGGGGCCTGTCCATCTTTTGTGCCTCACTCCACTCTGTGTATTACCTGTCTGCATCTGTCTCCTGCAAGGGGTGCTTTTTTTTTTTTTTTCCATTTACTTTTTTGTTTGTTTGGCTGCATTGGGTCTTAATTGCAGCATGCGGGATCTTAGTTCCTGGACCCAGGGATCGAACCCACATCGCCTGCCTCATGAGGCCGGTTCTTAACCACTGGACCACCAGGGAAGTCCCTCCTGCAAGAAGCATTTTGATGGTCACAACCATATGGGTCTTACTTGCATCCCCAGCACCTGGCTGAGGTCTCACTCTTGTCAAGGGCCCCTGATGCTTTTCTTCAGTGATGGTTTGGCCTAGTTCTAGATGGCGTTGCAGTCTGCCACCCTGCCTCCGCCATCTCCATCCTCTCCCCAGGAGACACTGATCTGCGTCTTGTCCCTCTAAGTTAGCTTTGCCCATTCTAGAATTTCACAGACCTCGAATCATACAGTGGAGTACCCTCCTTAGTGCACACACGTCATGAGCTCATCATTCCATGCATTCTCACTACCTGAATTTACCTAGATCAAGGACTAAACCAGCATTCCAGAAACCCCTGCTCACTTACGATCCCTACCCCTAGCCCCAGAGGCAACCATTCTGGTTTCTGTCCCC
This sequence comes from Cephalophus harveyi, assembly GCA_006410635.1. NCBI lineage: Eukaryota > Metazoa > Chordata > Mammalia > Artiodactyla > Bovidae > Cephalophus > Cephalophus harveyi. The sequence goes on along the minus strand of SJYT01080125.1, from coordinate 33,331 downwards.
ACTGATTACTCTTGCTTGTTTTTGAGATTTATTTAAGGGACCTGTGTACTAGGAGCTCTTGCATCTGGCCTGCGGGATTCCTCCGTACTGTCCTAGTAACAACTGGTTCATCCTCATTGCCGTGGGGTATTCCTTAATAGGATACACCACAGGGTATCTTCTGTCCTGTTGTTGGGGGCCTTTGGTGTGCCAGTTTGGGGCTGCAGAGCAAGGGTCTAGAGTCAGGGTGACCCAGCTCTGCTTGGTGAGTTAGAGCTGCCATGAACATTCTTGTGTGCTCAAAGCTGAGTTTAAGACTGGAAGCTCAGGGGCTTTTGGCCCCAGAGCAAGCATGTTTTTTTGTTTTTTTAGTTCCTTCCCAAGGGCCATACATGAGATAGGTAAGTGAAACCAGAATTAGAACTTGCTTTTATAAATGGGTCTTAGCATAAGAGGTGGAGTGTGTCTCTCTGTGTTTTGGGGGGAACAGAATCTTAAGAGTGCAGATTAAATGCTGCTTTCTTTCATGGTGTGGGTCACTCTCTGTATTTTGTGCCACTTTGATTCAGGGAAAGGCCTGGCATTTCCATATTCCTCCCCCACTGAACTATCTAGTTTTTCTATTTGTATCTAACTCTCTCTCTTTTATTTCCTCTTCCAGGCTGAAGCGTCTTCCACTAAGGAGGCAGTAATTGAATTCTGCCCCTGCCTGTCCCAATACCAGATCTCCTCCAGGATGGAAGTTCACTAATCATTCAGTTAATACATTGTACAGATTGTATTTATATGTAAATTCATGCTGTGAAATACTTTTTTTTTTAAACCTTGACATTTCAAAGCCTGCCTTGGAAGTTTGATTGATTTCTATTTTTAACTTTCTGTTAGTGTCAGAGAAAGAAATTCAGACTGTACAGTTTAATTAAAATGGCATTTTTCTATTTTCTTCTTGATTTTCATTCCCTGAAACTTTTTAAAAAGACATGAAAAGTGAAGGCTTTTCTCTGGTTTTGTGGTAAAGAAAGCTAGGTTCAGATAAGGAGAGTCTGACTTACCTAAGGAATCGTATGGGAGCAGGGTGGTTGCTTTCCCATTCTTGTTTTCCTGGGGGGTGTGGTTCTTTTCCTCCCAGCCAGGAGCCCAGTGGGCGGCACAGCCCAGGATCCGGGCAGGCGGCCTCAGCCTCTTCAGGAAGAAGCCACCGAAGTATCTGAGGAAGGCACTGGGACCAAGAGTGGAAGAGTGTGTGCCCACATCCGGGATCACACAGGCTCCAGGTGTTTTCACTGTAGCCCTGGGTCCCTGCTCTGAGGCCGTCTCATCTGCCCTGATGAGACTTTGGGAAAAGGAGAGTGCAGGGGACTTCCCCAGAGAAGGCGATGGCACCCACTCCAGTACTCTTGCCTGGAAAATCCCGTGGACGGAGGAGCCTGGTGAGCTGCAGCCCATGGAGTCACTATGAGTCAGACACTTCACTTTCACTTTTCACTTTCATGCATTGGAGGAGGAAATGGCAACCCACTCCAGTATTCTTGCCTGGAGAATCCCAGGGACAGGGGAGCCTGGTGGGCTGCCATCTATGGGGTCACACAGAACTGAACACGACTGAAGCGACTTAGCAGCAGCAGCAGCAGCAGGGGACTTCCCTGGCCATCCAGTGGTTAAGACTTAGCCTTCCAATGCAAGGGGGTGTGGGTTCGATTCCTGGGCAGGGAGTCAAAATCCCACATACCTCATGACCAGAAAACATTAAAAAGAAAAAGCAGTATTGTAACAAATTCAATAAAGACTCTAAAATAATGGTCCATGTTAACAAACAAACAAACAAAAAACTTAAAAGAGAACAGAGAAGGGGGTACTTCTCTTCTGGTCCAGTGGTTGAGAATCTGCCTTCCAATACAGGGGATATGGGTTTGATCCCTGGTCAGGGAACAAAGATCCCACATACTGTGGGGCAACTAAGACCTGATGCAGCCCAAACTAGCAAAGTAAATATTTTTAAAAAAATGAAAAATTAGAGTGAAGAGTTTTTTTTTCCATTATCAAAGTTACATCATAGAACGATCAGAACAATTGTGAAAAATGAAAGAAGAAAGGCACTTCTACACCCCAGAGATGACGGCCTTGCTCTTTTGTTCTAATTTCACAGTCATTTTCTAGCACTGAGCCTGCTCCAGGCCGAGTGGTGACATTTTGTTCTTTAGTTTTTCACTAGCATTATGACATACGTCCTTCATGCCCTTATATATTGTGTGTATCCACCTACCAGCTGCATCTTAATTAATCCAGGGTACATTGTATACCTTATGGGTCATTTGTCTGTTGTGGAACGTGAAGTGGGTTGGCCAGGAGCCCCTACAAACGGTTTCACACATTTGGCCTCATACCTCTTGTGCCCAGAAACTCGAAGCCCGTTTTCCTGGGGGTAACCCGTGCTGCGGGGTGAGAGGAGGCAGTGAGATCGCCGGGCTCAGGGAGGGCGCGTGGGTCCCAAGGTGGGGGCGGGGGCGCGCGGCGCCACCGTTCGTGGCCAGGCCGGGCTCCGAGATGGCCTCCCAGTCCCCGGGTACCCCGCGCTCCTCAAAAAAATCCGGCAAAGATGGGAAGGAGACGCTCCAGAAAAGTAACTTGCCGCTCTCCTTGCTCCACATCCACGACGTTACGCATCGCCGGCCCAGCAAGCTGCCCTGGGTAGACGTGGTCAGGGCCTGTGGCCGCTTCAGGCTATCGCTCTTGCAGGCGCGGCGCAACCGGCTGCTGCCCTCGCTTAACCCCCTGGCCGTGGGTGATGAATCGCCACCGCCCGAAACTCTTTGGATGACCCAGAAGGCGTTATGGGGTGACCAGGAGCCCCTCTCCAAGGTAAGAACCGCCCCCAAGGGGAGGGGCTGTGGCTTGCTCCCAATAGTGGCTGAGAGCTCAAGAGCAGGAAGGGGACCTAGAGGACCAAGCGCCTGCAGTGGGGCAACTGGAGGAGAGGCGGGGCAGCTCAGGAAACCATCCCGGGAAAGAGGACCCGACTCAGCCCAGACCCTGTGGGACTCTGTCTGAGCCCTCAAATGTCCCCATGGTGACACTCCCAAGTGCGTGCCCTGGGAGGATTGAAAGAGCCCTGTCACCCATGAAACAGCACTAGAAGCAACAGCAAATAACAATAAAATACAGGAATAAAAACCCGACAACACTACTGTGTATTCTAAGTGCTAGTTGAGAGACAGTGCATTGCTAGAAAAGAAGGCTGTTGGCTGGAAAGAGGAAATAATCTGTGAACAGAACAGGGAGAATTCTTGGGGATGAAAAAGAGGATTTTCAAAGCCAAAATCCTCCACGGAGGTTTTAAAAATCAGATCAGAGAACTGAAACAGAAAATTAGAAAACCATCACATGGGATTCTCTGAGAAAAAGTATAAAGGAACAATAAGTATGAGAGAAAAGTGAGGAGGAATGCAGGGGAGATGCAGAAAAATCAATACATTGGGTTGGCCAGAATGTTTGTTTGGTTTTTTCCATAAGAAGTTACAGAAAAAGCTGAACGAACTTTCTGGTCAACCCTACATATATAAGAGGTGTTGGGGGTGGGGTGGGGATCAGGTAGGGGAAATAGAGAAGGAAACAAGGATATGTCTCTGGGGTGAAGAAAGAATGGAGTGCTCATGTGGCAAGAGATGGTCAAGTTCAATGCAAGATTGGAGGGACACATAATCTACAGGTGGCCAGTGCATGAAGGAGCAAGGCTGTCCCCAGACAGATGGAAAAGCCTGGGGTCAAACTGAGATGGAGGTTTCTGCAACGTCAGAGGATCTCGGAGCCAAGTCCACAATTGGATCTGTTGAATGGCTGACTGCATTCGTCAGCACCCCCTGCACGGGTGCATTCAGATCTCCATGGGGAAGTCTGCTTGAAGAGAAAGCACAGGCTGTACCAGTGCTTTGTTTAACTTATTTCTGATAGTTATTCTGATTTTTAAGTAAAATTAGAGAAGGTCATAGGAGTTGTGTTTTACTTCTGCTGTCCATAGCATACCCCCAAGATCAAATTCAATAGATACAAAAAGTGTTTTGTTCGATTTTTTTTCAGTTAACAGTCTCTGTTAGCACCCCTGCCTCCCCAACTACCCCCTTTCCCTCTACAGAGACAACAAATGTTTCTAGTTCCTTCTACATCCTTAAAGAAGTATTTTATGCACATACCCACAAGTGTATTCTGATCCTTTCCTTTTTTGTTTTAACATAAATGGAAGGGTACCTTAGACCTCTTCTGCAATTGGGTTAACAATTTTTCTTTCCATAAGAAAAGAAAAGCTTTTGTTCCAAAAGAACAAGCTTCCTTGTTCTTTTTTTTTTTTTTAACCTTTTATTTTGTATTGGGGTATAGCAGATTAGAGAGTTGCACTATAAAGAAAGCTGAGCGCCAAAGAACTGATGCTTTTGAACTGTGGTGTTGGAGATTCTTGAGAGTCCCTTGGACTGCAAGGAGATCCAACCAGTCCATCCTAAAGGAAATCAGTCCCAAATATTCATTAGAAGGACTGATGCTGAAGCTGAAACTCCAATACTTTGGCCACCTGATGTGAAGAACTGACTCATTTGAAAAGACCCTGATGCTGGTAAAGAATGAGGGTGGGAAGAGAAGGGGATGACAGAGGATGAGATGGGGATGGCATCACCGACTTGATGGACATGAATTTGAGTAAACTCTGGGAGTTGGTGATGGACAGGGAGGCCTGGGATGCTGCAGTTCACGGGGTCACAAAGAATCGGGCACGACTGAGTGACTGAACTGAACTGATAGCTGATTAACAATTTTGTGATAGATTCAGGTGAACAGTGAAGGACTCAGCCATACATATACATGTATCCCCTTGTTCTTTTTTTTTGGAGAGTTCCATTGACTGGTTGCCTCCTGATGGATTTAACTAGTCTTGGGTGCCTGCATGTTCAGGTGGATTAAATTTTTTTTTGGCTGCAGGATTTTATGATCCATTAAGCTAACAGAACTTGAGATGTTATAGAAAGCTCTGGGAGGAAACTTGGTGACCTAGGTATTAATATCCTCTGCCTGGCCAAACTGCTGTCTTTGATAAGCTAACAAAAAGACATTTTTTTTTATAGTTGCAAAAACTCAGAAAGGATGCGTCTCTTTGAAGAAATAGTTACTCAAGGGAGTACTCTGGCAAACAGCAACAAAAAAAGTCCTAATTAAGAACTGGAGTAAGAGAAAGCAGTTCAGGAAAAACAGAACCGAGCAGTGACTGAAAACAGAACACTTTGGAGGTGTTTATACAGCAAGGTTAATGTGGTTGTGTAGCTCAGTGAAAATGTTACAACATCTTTTGAAATGAAGGTGCAGGATACAAGAATGTTTCAGACTATTTCATCCAACTCTCCTGAGATGATTTGCTAGAGAACATTCTCAGTGCTAATGCTTCACTCTGGCCTTTAACTAATGCACACTCACACACAGATGTGTCACAAATTTTAAAAATAATTGACTCTAAACCTCTCCTTGGCTCATTTAAGATGAAGTTGGAAGATCTGACCAGAATTTTCCAAGCCATTTTGGCTCGAGCTCATTTCTCTGTTCTCCTCTTCCCTCTGATTTGCTGACCTACAAGCCAGTCCAAATGCCCCTGTCCTCCTTGACGCTCCTGGTGGGTGGGGGTGCGGTGGGGGTGGTCTCTCCCTACGCTCCATCTAAGGCCCTGATCAGCTGGCTCTGGCAGTGACCTGACATCAGGTACCGCCTGTGTGGTGGCCTCACCCATCTCCCACCCTGATTCCTTAGAGCAGGAGCCCATCACTCACACACTCCTGGGCTGAGGTCTTTGCTCCTGGATTCCCAATGCCCTGCAGAACTGTGACCAAGTCCCGGCCAGAGAGGCAGGCAGGAAAACTTGTAGAATGTATTCGTGGGATGCTACAAATAGCCTCTTAATGAAGGTGAAAGAAAAGAGTGAAAAAGCTGGTCTAAAACTCAACTCTTTGCGACCCTGTGAACTGTAGCCGGCCAGGCTCCTCTGTCTATGGGATTCTCCAGGCAAGAATACTGGAGTGGGTTGCCGTTTCCATCTCCATCCCCATAAACCCCAAAAGAACTCTGCCCAGAAATGTCCAGAAGGGGGTAGATGTTTTCCCACGCCAAAGTTCTATTTTTGTTATGAGAAAAAGGAGAGTTTTGTCTAGAGGCAGAGGCAGCTGCAGAGAAGGGAGCTTGGGGTGGCGGGGGTGGGCACTGCGTTAAAGTGCGGGCTTTGGCTGCGGAGCGTTGAGAAAAGACAGGTCGGGTCCTCTCCCGACCGCACTCTGCCAGGGCTGCTGACTCTCTCGGCTCCAGGCCCCGCCGCCTGACCCGCCCCGCGCCTGCCGGCCCTGCTTCATGCCCACAGCCTGGCTGTTTGCCTGTGCCCCCTGGTGGCCCAGCCCGGACCTGGAGCCTCTTAGCTAGTCTCCTGGAGGCCCAGTTTCTGTCCCACTTCTCCCAGCTACCTAGAAGGGAAAGGCCCTCTCATTCCTCAGAGCCCCACACCAGCATGTTTTCCACAACCCCAAAACCGCTCCCCTACCCTACATGCCCACCTCCCCTCATCCCTGAACCTCGGGCTGAATTTGCCTCACCCCAACCTGGTCCTCCCCATCCATAGTTCCTGTATTTGTGTGGGCACTGCCTGGCAGCTGAGCCTCGAATCCCTCCTCCCAGGTCCCCACAACTCAGCACTGTCAACTTAGAAAAAAAATGCACAACGTAAGAGTTACCAGTTCAGTTTTATTCCTGGAGCTTACTGAAGACTATAGCATGGGAGATGACCTCTCAGAAAGCTCTGAAGGACTGCTCCAAAGAGGTAAGGGAGACGCCAGGATATATGTGAACTTTTTGCTGGGAAAAACATAGAGGCAATCATACGAAGATGAGCGTGCAGGTACACACACACACACACACACACACACACACTTCCTTTCTTAATATAGATCTGAGTTTCTGACCTATTTCATTTTCCTTGTCTTAAAAGAACGTTTAACCTTTCTTGCAAGGTAGATCTACTGGTAACAAGTTTCTTCAATTTTTGTTTGGGAAGTCTTTATTTCTCCTTCATTTTTGAAGGGTAATTTTGCAGGATACAGATTTCTAGATTGGTAAGTTTTTTCTCTCACTACTTGAAATATTTCCGTCTCTTGTTACTTGCATGGCTTCTGAGGAGAACCTGGATGTCAGGCTTATCTTTGCTCCTCAATAGGTAAAGTGTCTTTTTCCTCTGACTTCTTTCAGGCTTTAAAAAAATATATTTATTTTTATTTATTTATTTTGCTGGGTCCCAGTTGTGGCACATGGGATCTTTAATCTTCATTGCGGCATGTGGAATCTTTAGTTGAAACATGAAAAAGAGAAAGTGTTAGCCACTCAGTCATGTCTGACTCTTTACAACCCCATGGTCTCCCTGGAATTCTCCAGGCAAGAATATTGGAGTAGGTAGACATTCCCTTCTCCAGGAGTTGAAGCATGCAAACTCTTAGCTGTGGCATGTGGGATCTAGTTCCCCGACCAGGGATCCCTGGGCTCCCTGCATTGGGAGCATGGAGGGAGACACTGGACCATCAGAGAAGTCCCTCTTTCAAGGTTTTTTATCTTTGATATTCTCTAGCTTTAAATTGTAGGAATAGATTTTTATTTTATTGTTTTGTATTTATCTGGTTTGGTGTTCTCTGAGCTTCCTGGATCTATGATTTAGTGTTTGAAATTAATTTGAGGGAAATTCTAAATCATTATTTTTTCAAATATTTTCCTGTTCCTGTCTTCTTCTGGTGTTGTTATGTATATGTTATACATGTTATGTTATATATTGTTATGTATATGTTATATATGTTATGTATATTGTTATGTATATGTTATGTAGTTAGTTGTTCCACAGTTCTTGGATGGTCTGTTCTGGTTTTTTTTTTTTTTTTCCATTCTTTTTCCTGTTTGTTTTTCAATTTTGAAGGTTTCTATATTCTCAAGCTCAGAGATTCTTTCCTCAGCCAAATGTAGTCTAATAATAAGCCTATCAAAGATATTCATCATTTCTGTTATGGTGTTTTTTGATCTGTAGCATTTCTTTTTGGTTCTTTCTTAGAATTTTCATCTCTCAGCTAACATTACCCATGTGTTCTTGCATAACTGTCTACTTTATTCATTAAGCCCTTAGCATATCATCAGAGTTGTTTTAAATTTCTGGTCTGATAATTCCAACATCTCTGCCACATCTGAGTCTGGTACTGATGTTATATTTGTGCTCTCTCTTGAAACTGTTTTCTGCCTCTTAGTGTTTCTTGTAATATTTTCTTGATAGTCAGACATGATTTACTAGGTAAAATGAACTGCTATCAACCAGCCTTTAGTAATGTGATTGTTAGGTATAGGGTGCAGAGAAGCATTCTATAGCCCTATGATCAGGCTTCTGTCTTTTAGTGAACCTGTGCCTCTAGATTGTTAACTTCACATGTGCTTTTTAGTCTGAAACCCCCACCCTTCACTTTTACATGGTATAGGATGGCTAGAGCTTGCTAGGGCTGGGTACTTCTCTTTCCCCTGGTTAGTTGATTTCTGATACAATCTGAGCAGGTTAGACTGTGGTTAGTTTCTCCTGAGGGCAGAACTTAAGAACAGGATGCTGTGGCATATTCAAAATGGTTCCTTTTCCCTGCTGGAAGCACAAGGGGATTTTTCTCCTGTTTTCACTGTGAGGATTAGGACTGCTCCTGGAGGTAACACTCACAAAATTGTGGATTTTTTTGTAGATCCATAACTGGATTCCCCTTTGGAGTTTTAACTCTCAGAGTTATCCACACCTGCGCCTCCAGCAATTGGTCAATTACAGTTCAGGACTCCCTATCCTGGCAATGGTTCCCACGGAAGTTGCTGCTCCTGGATTTCTCCTCTGGTAACTTGGAATTCTTTGCCTCCCTATCTTTCCAATCTGGGGGACAGCCGTTTGGCTTGTGACCTCACTTCTTTTATGGATCCAAGAGATTTTTCAGTTCAGTTCTTTCCTTGTTGTGAGGATGGAGTGGGGACCTCCAAGGTTTTCACATGCCAGAACAGAAGAAAGAAGTCCTTCATTTCCTTTTTATTGCATAGTAATATTCTGCTGTATGGATATACGCCATTTTATTTATTCATTCATCAGTGGATGGACATTTGAAGTGCTTCCAATTTTTCTTTTCAATTATTAAAAAATAGAAGTGTAGTTGATTTACAATGTTGTGTTAGTTTCCAATGTAGAGCAAAGTGATTCAAAATACATATATTCAGAATATGTGTATTCTGTATGTATATATTCTTTTTCAAATTCTTTTTCACCATAGTTTATTATAAGATATTGAATATAGTTTCCTGTGCTATTGTAATAGGTCCTTGCTGTTTATTTTGTATATAATAGTAGGTATCTGCTAATCCCAAACTCCTCATTTATCCTTATCCTCCCTTTCATCTTTGATAACTGTAAGTTTGTTTTCCCTGTGAGTCTGTTTCTGTTTCATAAATAAGTTCATTTGTATCATTTTTTCAAGATTTCACATATAAGTGATATCATGTATTTGTCCTTCTCTGACTTACTTCACTCAGTCTGATGATATCTAGGTTTATCCATGTTGCTGCAAATGGCATTAAATCATTCATTTTTATGGCTGAGTAATATTCCACTGTATATTTGTACCATATCTTCTTTTTCCATTCATCTGTTGATGAACACTTAAGTTGCTTTCATGCCTTCGTTATTGTAAATAATGCTGCTATGTCCAACCTAGATAGCATTTTCAAAAGCAGAGACATTACTTTGCCGACTAAGGTCCGTCTAGTCAAGGCTATGGTTTTTCCAGTGGTCATGTATGGATGTGAGAGTTGGACTGTGAAGAAGGCTGA
>SJYT01080125.1:0-23386 GCA_006410635.1 Cephalophus harveyi | reverse complement strand
AGTGTGGTGTTGGAGAAGACTCTTGAGAGTCCCTTGGACTGCAAGGAGATCCAACCAGTCCATTCTGAAGGAGATCAGCCCTGGGATTTCTTTGGAAGGAATGATGCTAAAGCTGAAACTCCAGTGCTTTGGCCACCTCATGCGAAGAGTTGTCTCATTGGAAAAGACTCTGATGCTGGGAGGGATTGGGGGCAGGAGGAGAAGGGGACGACCGAGGATGAGATGGCTGGATGGCATCACGGACTCGATGGACGTTGAGTCTGAGTGAACTCCGGGAGTTGGTGATGGACAGGGAGGCCTGGCGTGCTGCGATTCATGGGGTCGCAAAGAGTCGGACACGACTGAGCGACTGAACTGAACTGAACTGATGAATGCAAGTTTATAAGCTTGATTTGGTCCTATTTGTTTATTTTTGCTTTTTCTTTTTCCTTGGGAGATTGATCTAAGAAAAACATTGATATGATTTATGTCAGAGAATGTTTTGCCCATTTTCTTCTAGGAATTTTATGGTGTCATGTCTTATATTGAAGTCTTCAAGCCATTTTGAGTTTGTTTTTGTGTACGGTGTGAAGCAGTGGTCTAATTTCATTGAGTTACATGCAACTGTCCAGCTTTCCCAACACAACTTGCTGAAGAGAATGTTTTTTTCCCCATCATATATTCTTGCCTTCTTTGTTGAAGATTAGTTGACCATGGGTGTGTGGTGTTTCCAAGTTTTGGTATTATGACTAATATGGCTATGAAGGCCCATGTTAAAGTTTGGACATATGGTTTCATTTTTCTTAGCTGCAAGTCTAGGAGTAAAGTTACTGCATCATAAGTTAACACATGTGTTTAAATTTGAACTATTTTCCAAAGTGGCTGCATAATTTTATATCACACTAGCCATATATACTTCCCTTTCACTTTTCACTTTCATGCATTGGAGAAGGAAATGGGAACCCACTCCAGTACTCTTGCCTGGAGAATCCCAGGGACAGAGGAGCCTAGTGGGCTGCCATCTATGGGGTTGCACAGAGTCGGGCACGACTGAAGCAACTTAGCAGCAGCAGCAGCAGCCATATATGAGAGTTCTGATTTCTCCACATTCTTATCAATTCTTGTTATTATCTGATTTTTTTTTGATTATAGACATTGTTCTAGGTATGAAGTGGCATCTCAATATGTTTCTTTTTATTTTTTAGATATTTGTGGCAGATGCATATAATGGGTTGCTTTTAGATTGATCTATATAGCAGCCCTGTAATTTTTATTTATTTATTTTTGGCTGTGCTGGGTCTTCATTGCTGTACATGGGCTACTGTCTAGTTGTGGTGTGCAGGCTTTTCACTGTGGTGGCGTCTCTTAGTGCAGAGCAGGGGCTCTAGGGCCCACGGGCTCCAGTAGTTGCAGCTCGCATGCTTAGTAGCTGCAGCTCGCGGGCTCTACAGTGCAGGCTGAGCAGTTGGGGAGCACCAGCTTGGCTGCCCCTCAGCACGTGGAATCTTCCCAGACTGGAAATTGAGCTGTGTCTGCTGCATTGGCAGGTGAATTCTTTATCACTGGACCCCCAGGAAAGTCCTCAATATATTTCTTTGTTTGGTTGGTTTGTTCTGTTTTTTATATTTAGGTGCTGTAATTGAATGTACCCAACCCAGTTTTATCGAGGTATCATTGATATATAGCACTGCATAATCTGAAGGTATACAGCATAATGTTTTGACTTACATACATCATGAAATGATTACCATAAAAAGTTTAGTGAACATCCATCATCTCATATAGATACAACATTAAAGAAATAGATTAAAAATATTTTTCTTGTGATGAGAATGCTTACGATTTATTCTCTTAGCTCAATATGGTTTTGATTTACATTTCCCTTATGGCTTATGATGTTGAGCATATTTCCATGTGTTTGTAGATAATTTACATACCTATTTTGGAGAAATGGCTATTCAAATATTTTGCCTATTTTTAATTTGTATTATTTGTCTCCTTCTTGTTGAGTTTTAAGAGTGCTTTATGTATTCCATATACACATCCTTAATCTGATATATGACTTGCAAACATTTTCTTCCATTGTGTGAGTTGTTTTTGACTTTCCTTTAAAGTTTTTTTCTTTTTGTTTATTGTTTTCTATTTTCTTGATGGCGTCATTTGAGGCACAAAAGCTTTAGTTTCGATAATGTCCAGTTTATCATTGTTGTCATCGCTGCTGCTTGTGCTTTTGTTGTCATATCTAAGAGGGCACTGCAAATCCACAAAGATTTACACCCATGTTTTCTTCTAAGAGTTTTGTAATTTTAGCACTCACATTGAGCTCTTGATCCATTTTGAGTTAATTTTTGTGTATGGTATGAGGTAAGTGTCCAACTTCATTCTATTGCATGTGGATATTCACTTGTTCCAGCACAACTGGTTGAAAAGATTTTTTCTTTCCCCTTCATTTATCTTGACACCCTTGCTGAAAATCAAGTGACCAAAACCATGAGTGCTTATTTCTGGATTCTCAGCTCTAGTACATCCATCCGTATGTCTATCTTTATGCCAGTACCACACTGTCTTGATTACTGTCTGTTTGTATGTTTTGAACATTGTTTTGAAATTGGAAATTGTGAGTCCCGTATGTTTGTTCCTTTTCAAGATCGTTTTGGCTCTTCTGCTTCCCTTGAGTTTCTTTATAAATTGTAGGATCAGCTTGTCAATTTCAGAAAAGAAGTCTGCCAGAAGGATGATGATGAATATATGATAAATAAATAAACAAATATAGTAATATAAACACTTTGAAGAGTATTTTCATAAGAATAGTAAGTCTGCTAATCCATGAACATGGGATGCTTTTCCATTTATTTAAGTCTTAAAATTTCTCTTAACAATGTTTTGTAATTTTCAGCGTATAATTTTTACACTTTTTGATTAAATTTATTCTTATTTTGATGCTTTTGTAAATGTAATTTTTTCTTAATTTTTTCTGTATTGTTCATTACAAGTGTATAAGAATGCAATTGATTTAAAAAATATTGATCTGGTATTCTGCAACCTTCTGAACTCATTCAGTCTATCCTTTTTTCAGATCCCATTTAAAATTATGAGGGGACATGAGCACATTGTGAGTTCCTGTAACTTCTGTGTGGATGACACTAAAGTCCTCAGTGGCTCCTACGACTGCACCGTGAAGCTGTGGGTAGGTGGCCCTGTGTTAGGTGGAGCCAAAACATCCCATAAGCTTATGTCACCTCTTATGAGATTTCCCGAGTACTGAGTTCCCAGACGGAGAAGGCAATGGCACCCCACTCCAGTACTCTTGCCTGGAAAATCCCATGGGCGGAGGAGCCTGCTAGGCTGCAGTCCATGGGGTTGCGAAGAGTCGGGCACGACTAAGCTACTTCACTTTCACTTTTCACTTTCCTACATTGGAGAAGGAAATGGTAACCCACTCCTGTGTTCTTGGCTGGAGAATCCCAGGGATGGAGGAGCCTGGTGGGCTGCCGTCTATGGGGTCGCACAGAGTCGGACACGACTGAAGTGACTTAGCAGCAGCAGAGTTCCCAGACATTCAAGGATCCCAAAGATTTGGAGAAGCCTTTCTGAACAAAGTGCAAGAAGAAGAAGCAAAATGAAGGCTCACTCTAGTGTTAAGTCACTGGAGAGAGATGAAGTTAGTGTGGCTGCTGTCAGCCTGTTGACTTGGAAACAGTGGGAGCAGAGACCGTTGGACTGGAGCTCGCCAGCTTTTGCTAGAGGCTGTGCCTAAGGGTCTCTGAGCTGTGTCATCTCTCCGGGTCGCCTTCTCACTTGGAATATTCGGTTCCATCCACAGAGATGGTATGTCCAGGCCTGGGGGATCACAAGAGGACAGAAAAGTGGCCAAACCTGGGACCTGCCCGGGAAGGGCGATTGGGAGAGGCAGGCCAGAGAGTAGGTCAGTGCTGTAAGATGCAGGGGCAGGGCCACAGGAACAGGGGTGTGATGGTCAGACGAGGCTGTAGAGAGGCGGCCACTGTGAACTCTTTCAAAGCCTTCAGGGCAGAGCCAGCAGACCCTGGCGGGCCTGCTTGGGTGCACTGCTGGTCAGTCAGGAGAAGATGAGGAGGTACCAGGGCTGGGAGATGGCAATGACCATCGGGGGCCATTCCGCAGATGACTCTGGTGAGGCTGGCCCCCTGGGGAGGACGGTCAGTTTGGAGTTTTGCTATCTCCTCTGGCTTCAGGAGCAGAAGGGGGACAGGATGGAGTGAGTTAAGGCTGATTCCTGGGTTCCAGTTTGGGCAACTAGGTAGAGGATAGTTCCTCACCTTCCAGATCCCCTTAGAGGAACATCTTCTGGGTCTTGGTGGGTACCAAGCCAGAAAGTCTACCCAGGAGGGTTTGGGAGCTATCCAGATAGTTCAAACCCCACATTAGGGACCTACCAGATATTTGACCCTGGGTGGTTACATGACCTCCTGGGCCTCCCTGAATTTCCCCAGGCCCCTCAGGATCAGCTGAGAGCTGGGGCTACTCCAGGGCCTGCCAGGCCCATTCCAGGTCCCTACAGACACCCACTCCCTTCTCTTCTGTGGCCCTTATCCACCACCCCCTTCACCCAGCCCCATGGTCTTCTTGCTGGGAAAGCCACTGGTTCCTCTGGAAACCCCAGGCCCTTTCTTAGTCCTCTAGGATGACTGAGAAGGCCTAGAAGCAAGGGGGCTTCTGCTGGTTGTCATCACCTATGGGGAGGGAGGTTGGTGACTTTTCTAAGTGTGCATTTTGCTTTACCATCTTCAGATTGTTCTCATGTTCTTCTCACCTTTTGAGTCAGTGGAAAGACTCATAGGGGTTTCTGTCTCTTTTGGCCAAAGGGTTTCTCTCTCTCTAAGGGGAAGTCTGCCTGTTTTTTCTGGTTGTCCCAGTATTAGGGACCATCCATCAAGACATCCCTGACTCCCCAGAGCAGCCTCACTGCCCTTGCTTCCTGCCTACTCCATGCTCCTTCCAGGATGCAGTCACCTCAACCTGTCCAAAGTCCCTCCATCCCTGGCTTGCTCACAGCCCTACCACTTTGTGCCACCTTCTCTGGTTGCTCCCTCTCCACCCCCTGCCCTCCTTCATACCTTCACGCCTAGTTGCAAAGTCGCCCAGTTCTCTGGTCTCCCTGCCCTGGCTGCCCCTCCAACGGGTCCTCTTTGCTCCTCCCGGCTTGCTTTTCTCCATCTTTGTCTCTGCTCCTGGCTCCTTCTGTGGCTGTCCCTGCCCCAGCTACAGTTCTTGGGCGAGCCCTCCCTCAGGGGGGTGACAAGTCACTACCGTGCAGCCTCTCTGGATGGGAGCCCCACATTAGGGACCTACCGGATATTTGACCCTGGGTGGTTACATGCTCCCTGAATTTCCCCAGGCGCTTGCCTGGGAGGTATCTTTGGAAAAAGTCTCCTTGCCTCTCTCTTCTCTCCCCCACTCTCATCACTGTTTTTCCTCTCAAACCCACCACAAACCCCAAACACCTAGCTTAGCCTTTTATTTATTTATTTATTTGGCTGCACCAGGTTTTAGTTGCAGCATGTGGGATCTAGTTCCCTGACCAGTGATCAAACCTGGGCCCCATGCATTGGGGGTATGGAGGCTTAACCACTGATCCACCAGGGAAGTCCCCTGGCTTAAGCTTTTCAAAAGCTCCCTTTCTCCTAACTGAAGATCATTGTGAATAATTTAGAAAGTCCATCAATGTATGAAGAAGTGGGGGAAAAATTATCCTTATCTTATACACAATCGTCCTCTAGTATGGGTACATCTCTTTTCAGTCATTTTAGAAAAAAACACTTTGCTAGTCTTTCTCATATTATGAAGGTAAGATGGCTTTATCACCAAAAGACATAAAAACACAAAGAAAAAAATCATTCCGTGAACTGTGAGTAAACTGCCTTGAAAAGGTTGGAGTGTAGTTTCTTTTTCCTGTTTGAACATGTATACACATATTTATGAAATTGAGACCACACAGTAAAACTGTTTATATAATGACAGTAAACATGGGCTACAAATACAATCTCACCTCCTTTATTAGAACCACTTTATCACCATTTATTCAAAGTCCAACCAACCAATCTTAAATTATCTGAATCCACAAAAAGAGTTCCTGGTCCCAAATGCCAAGTGAAGGGGTAACTGTTTCTATTTGTTTTCCCATACCCCTAGCCAATGGTCCAGTTATTTCAAGAAACATTCAGTACAAAACATAGACATTTCCGCTGTCTTTGGAATTCACTGGCAACATCTGGCTCTATTGCCATGTAGCTCTTCTGCCAAGTAATTCATGGCAGTGCTCATTTTCCAAGAGGGTTATCAGTCTGCGATTGCTGTTTTCCCTCTTGGCCATATGGTGGCACTATCGAGCACTGAACCTGTGCGGCCCCATAGACCTCATTCTGCTCTAGTGCTGCCGTTAGCTGGCCCAGGGCTAAGGCCACAGGCTGCAATGGGCCTCATCCTCAGGACCCACAGTGATCATTTTTTTCATTTCCCAGACACATTTTTTTTTGGCAACCCCGTGGACTATACAGTCTATGGAATTCTCCAGGCCAGAATACTGGAGTGGGTAGCCTTTCCCTTCTCCAGGGATCTTCCTAACCCAGGGATCAAACCTAGATCTCCCACAACGCAGGTGGATTTTTTTACCAGCTAAGCCACATGGGAAGCCCCCAGACACATATTTTTTTCTAGAGTAACACACCCTCCAGGGAGGCTGGATCACCGGCCATCAGAGTCAGTCATTTCTTCCCAAGTCATGAGGCTGATGAGCTGAGCCTCCGGCCTGGATGTGTCCTGCCCCCATGAGTTCTTCTTTGGGATCTCTTCCTGCCAAGGGGCTTTGATTAAGGACCCGGCTGTTTAGAGTCTCATGGAACAGAGGTTGAGGGACTGGATCTGTGCAGAAAAGAGTTTGCGCAGGTGGCCTGAGGCTGCTGTCCCTGCAAAGACCCACTGGCAAGGCTGGCCTTGGCTGGCATCTGGGAACTTCACTGGTAAACAGTGTCCTACAATCATGAATCTTTCCCTAAGTGATCCAGGGGGCTCGCTGTGTCTAGACTGTGCAACCCATGTGGGTGATGCCTGTATGACCAGACCCCAATAAAAATCTGGGTCCCGAGGCTGAGGTGCACCTCCCTAGAAGACAGCATCTGACGTGTGTTGTTACGACTGGTTGCTGAAGGAATTAGGCACATCCCATACTACCCACAGGGAGAGACTCTTTTTTTCAAGATTTATTTATTTTTAATTGAAGGATAATTGCTTTACAATATTGCATTGGCCATTCATCAACACGAATCAGCCATAAGTATACATATGTCTCCTCCCTCTTGAACCTCCTTCCTACCTTCTACCCCTTCCCACCCCTCTAGGCTGTTACAGAGCCCCTGTTTGAGTTCCCTGAGTCACACAGCTAATTCCCCTTGGCTATCTATTTTACATATCGTAGTGTATATGTTTTCATGCTACTCGGGAGAGACTCTTGGAAGCAGTGCCTGGTTTTCTCTGGATCTCGCCCCATGTGCCCTTCCCTTTGCTGATTTTGCTTTGTGTCCTTCGACTGCTGTAAATCTTAGCTGTGAGCATGCCTGTATTCTGAGTCCTATGAATCCTGGAGAATCATCAGTCGTCAGGGTGGTCCTGGGTTCCCCTGACACAGAGCCCTTTGCCTCCCAGCAGGCTTGTGGTCTTAATGTGAATTGGTCTCTGCGTATCAGGGAGAATTGTCCCAGGCCTGGTCTGGTCAGGCCAAAAGCTCTCCCAACCAGGCACCATAATTTCACATAACAAAGCAGGGTCTTTCTAGAAATTCACTGTCTTGCTAATAGCCATTTCCACCTCGGCTTATCCTGAAAAGTTGTGGACACATTTTTTTTTTTTTTTATTCAAAGATTTTTTTTGATGTGGACCATTTTTAAGGTCTTTATTGAGTTTGTTACACTGTTATTTTTGTTTTGGTTTTTTGGCCACGATGCCTGTGGGATCATAGCTCCCTGACCAGGGATTGAACCCATACCCCACGAACTGGAAGATGAAATCTTAACCACTGGCCCACATTTATTGAAAGCATTTTTATTTCTGTCACTCAAGCACCTTTCACGTTGGTGCCCTCATTGTTCCCATCATATTGCCAGCTATTACCCTACCTTGTCCTTGTCATATTCTCTAGTTATCTCCCTTCAGTGTGGTAACATTGCCTGGGTCCCACTGTTGGGTATCTTAGAGTTTGTTTTAACTGCCTCCTTTAGGTGGACACAGACTGCCGGTGAGTTTGCTGCCTGTCCCCTAAAACACGCGATGAACCTTTTTCATTAAACTTTTCATTTGGAGTATAGTCAGTTAACAATGTTGTGATAGTTTCAGGTGGACAGCAAAAGGGCTCAGCCATACATATAATATACATGTATCCATTCTGCCCCAAACTCCCCTCCCACCCAGGCTGCCACATAACACTGAGCAGAGTTCCCTGTGCTATACAATAGGACCTTGTTAGTTCCATCTTAAATACAGCAGTGTGTACATATTGATCCCAAACTCCTTAACTATCTCTTCCCCCCACTCCTCTACCCTGGCAACCGTAAGTTTGTTGCTGAACCTTTTTTGTGCACAAGTCTTTGACCACAATTTAGATTATTTCCTTAGGGAAGACTGTCTCCACGGCGGCCCCTCAGCCCCCGCCTCAAAATAGAATTTCAGGGTCAAATGGTGGGAAATTTTAGAAAGTTCTTGAAAGATCTTGCTAGATTCTGTGAAGACTCTTTGGCCAGGAGAGAATGAGAATGTTACCTATTGGCAGCTTTGCCTTCAGAGTGGCCCATGTCCATGGGCCACTGGGGGATGGAGGGGGAGTTTCCTGGGGATGCCGTGGATGGTGACGGTGGCCTTCTTGCTCTGGGAGTGGTGGGGAAGTCTTTTCACCCTTCTGAGCTGGGGGAAGAGTCACAGGACCGTGGGTACTCAGACAAGCTTAAGGGTGATGCTGAACTCAGCTCACTGCTTCGGCTACACTTTAGTGACCTCTGACCCTCTCCCGCTCTCTCCTGCCGATCCAGGATGCTATGGATGGATCCATTGTTCGGGATTTTGAGCCGGTGCCCGAGGGTCCTGTTTTAGAATGCAGCATCACAGCTGACAGCAGAAGGTGACTTGCCCTCATTTGACTCTGGTCAGGAAGGTGAGAGGGTGGGCAGGCCCACACACAGCATGCCAGGGGCCCTTCACTGTCTTTTCAGCAAACACCTGACCTTGCACTCCCATATGTTGGTCTCATGGTTTCCATCTTTTGCTGTGAGAACCAAGTAGATGTGGTGACTCTGAAAATTTAAAATGCCAAAAAGACGAAATGTACTGTGACTGAAGCCAGTCTGAATGTTCTTCATGGAGATTCTTTCCACAGGCGGTCACGCCTGTGGACCAGGGCAGCTACAAGGTTCACTGGCGATTCAGGGCAGGCCCTCATGTCACAGGGGGGAACCGAGGCCCAGGAAGAAAGCCTGAGCTGAACCTGGGGAGAGTCTCGGTTTGGGAGGCCACCCTGGGGTGCATTTGCATTCACGCTTCACACAGATGTGAGATGAGCCTTTAAAAGGGGATTTGCTTTTACCCTGAGCAGCAGCTACAAAATTAATCTACTAGTGAAAACGCGTGGGGGAATTTAAGCTTCATGTACATGCTCATTCCCTCAGGCATGTCTGACTCTTTGCGACCCCACGGACTGTAGCCTGCCAGGCTCCTCTTTTTCCAGGCAAGAATATTGGAGTGGGTTGTCATTTCCTACTCCAGGGTAAGCTTCATGGAAATTTATCTCATATAGAGGACATGTTGTCACTGAAACATGCCATTTAAGAAGACAAGGGTTCACTTATATTACCGGGTTGGCCAAAAAATTCCTTAGGGCTTTTCCATAACATGGGAAAATCTGTATGAACTCTTTAGCCAGCCTAATAGTGTACATGTATAAGAAAACATTCAGAATGAAATGAGCTATGACAGTCTTTTCCTGTTTAAAAAAAAAATAGATATGAAATCAGTGGAAGAAGTGATTGATCCTTGTGAGTTATAGCTATCCTTCTAAAAGAAGTCAATTACAGAACAGAAGAAATGATACCTTTAATGCCCTAGATAGTAAAGGACATAGTTGGGTGGCCGATTAAAGGATTAAGGAAGAGAATGGTGTCACGGTTCCTTCTGTGTTAGGATCTCTCTGTTTTCACTGAGAGTCCCCAGTTCTCCAGGGGCCTCATGAAATATCTTTAGAAAGATTCAAGTATTTTTTTTGCAATCTTGGTCCTAAACTGTAGAAACTGTCTGTTAAATATTTGATCTTTCTTAGAAACCACAGGTGTAATAGTCTGGGTCGTTAAGACTCTGGTCATTTTCTTTCCAGAATCGTTGCAGCATCTTATGACAAAACAGTGAGGGCTTGGGACCTTGAAACAGGCCAGCTGCTGGTATGTATGCTCTGCCCTGGTGGAGATGTCACAGCACAGGGTCTTCTGTTTTTTTTTTTTTTGTTTTGTTTTTTTAATTTTTTAATTGGAGTATAATTGCTTTACAATGTTGTGTTAGTTTCTGCTGTACAATGATGTCAATCAGCTCTATGTAAACATATATCCCCTCCCTCTTGAGCCTTCCTCCCACTGCCCCCACCCATCACATCACACTCCTTTAGGTCATCACAGAGCACGGAGCTGAGATCTCTGTGCTCTACAGCAGTTTCCTGACAGCTTTTGTTTTACAGATGGTTATATATATATATATATATATATATATATATGTTAATGCTGCTCTCTCAGTTCATCTCACACTCTCCTTCCCTGCCTACAACACAGGTTCTTTGCTGGGCCTTAGGTGGCCTTGAGTTGGTCATGGATTGGGAAGAGTAGCCAACCTTCTGGGAAAGGAAAATTTTCTTAGGGATCCAACATGATGGATGGTGGGCTTCAGGGAAGGGAAGCTATCTGGGGCAGGCAGAGGAGGGCTCTGCTTCAGGGATGGGGAGGATGGGTATAAGGGAAGAAGTAGAGGTGGGGGCAGAGTGTAGGGAGGGTGGCATTACAGACTGAGAGAACTGTGTGGGAAAAGAGACCCTCCCCTGTGGGATGTTGGCTTTTGATGGGGGCAGGAAGTAGAGCTGAGGACCATGGGGTGAAGGCCACGTGGCCAAAGTACAAGGCCACCGGTTCCCAGTCTGTCCTCCATCTGAGAAGGGGCCACCATCCATCCATCCATCCAATGGGCGCAGGATCCCTCTGTCTCCTGCCTGGTGTCCGGGCAGCCCTGAGCCTGCGCAGGCGCTCCGCAGGGTGTCCTGCCCCATCCCCGCTGCCCTCCCTGCCCACCCCAGGCAGCTTCTCGTCACCTCTCTTCTCCCTTTCTCCTCTGTTCTCTCCTTAAAAAAAACAACAACAACTTTCTTTTTAGTGCAAAGATCAATTTATTTTCATTGTGAAACATTTTTAGAAAGAGAAGCCGAGTGTAAAAAATATAGTGTTACAGTTAACATCTTGGTGTCTCTTTTCCTGTACACACCTTACATATGAACATGGGCAAGCATGACAACATGACATGTTCTGCTGACAACAGAGAGTCATTAAATACGATCATTGATTACTCCTGACTTTTAGCATTTTCCCAGATGCTTATTTCGTCTCACATAAATGTCCTGTTCTTGTCTCTAGCCTCTTTTTCCTTCTCTTCTTTTTAAAAAACTCTCCCCAGGATGTTTTTATTTTTATTTTTTTTAATCTGTTTATTTATTTGGCTGCCCCAGGTCTTAGCTGCAGCATATGGAATCTTTAGTTGTGGCATGCGGGCTCTAGTTCCCTGCGGCTGCTGCTGCTGCTAAGTCGCTTCAGTCGTGTCCGACTCTGTGCAACCCCATAGACGGCAGCCCACCAGGCTCCCCCGTCCCTGGGACTCTCCAGGCAAGAACACTGGAATGGGTTGCCATGTCCTTCTCCAATGCATGAAAGTGAAAGGTGAAAGTGAAGTCGCTTAGTCGTGTCCAACTCTTTGTGACCCTATGGACTGCAGCCTGCCAGGCTCCTCCGTCCATGGGATTTTCCAGGCAACAGTACTGGAGCGGGGTGCCATCGCCTTCTCCGCTGGTTCCCTGACCAGGGATCAAACCCAGGCTGCCTGCATTGAGAGTGAGAAGTCTTAGCCACTGGACCACCTGAGAAGTCCCTTCCCTTCTCGTCGGTAAACTTGTTTTAGTGCTTTTATTATTTTTGTTGCACGGGATGTCCATGGCACTTGCCATCTATAGGGCTGAGTTAGTGATCCCCTGCTGCTTGACAAACTATTCCAGAACTTATTTTCAAACAACAAGCATTTATTGCCATGCAGAGGTTTTTTTTTTTTTCTAAAACAATTAACGTATTTGGGCTGCACTGGGTCTTCCTTGCTGCACATGAGCTTTCTCTAGTTGCAGCGAGCGGGGCTGCTCTCGGTTGTGGTGTGCGGGCTTCTCATCGTGGTGGCTCCTCTTGTTGCAGAGCACAGCTCTAGAGCACAGGCTCAGTAGTTGTGGTGCTTGGGCTTAGTTGTCCCTCAGCCTGGGGGTCTTCCCAATCCAGGGACTGAGCCTGTGTTCCCTGACCTAGCAGGTAGACTTTCAACCACTAGACCACCACGGAAGTCCTTGCAGAGTTTCATGACAGGACTTTTGGAGCAGGTTAGTAGGTTTCTGGTGAGGTCATGGTTAGGATGTCATCTGGGGCTACAGTCTTCTGAAGGCTCACTGAGGCTGAGGGTCTCCTTCCAAGATGGCAGGAGCCCTCGGTTCCTCTGCACCCAAGTCTCTCCATAGGGTTGCTTGAGTGTCCTCAGGACGTGGCGGTTTACTCCCTCAGAGCAAGCGATTCAAGAGATGGCAGGAGGAAACCCTGGTTTCCTTCTTTTTAAAAAAAAATTTTTGTGGTTATAGCTGGTTTACAGTGTTTCAGGTATATGGCAAAGTGATTCAGATATGTATTTGTGTGCATGTGTGTGTATATATGTGTACATTATAAATGTGTATATTTATCAATATAAACACGTGTGTATTTATGAATATAAACATGTATATTCTTTTTCAGATTCTTTTCCATTATAGGATATTATCCCACCCCCACTCTCCCCTTTGGTAAAGGCAAGCTTGTCTTCTATGTCTGTGAGTCTATTTCTGTTTTGTAAATAAGTTCTTTTGTATCATTTTGTTAAGATTCCACAATAAATGGAATCATAGGATATTTGTCTTGCTCTGTCTGGCTTATTTCACTTAGTATGATATTAATAATCTCTAGGTCCTCCAAGTTGTTGCAAATGGCAATAATTCATTCTTTTTTATGGCTGAGTAGTATTCCATTTTACATGCATACCATATCTTTTTTTTATCTCTTCATCTATCAGTGAGCCTTTAGTTGTGTTCATGTCACGGCTATTGTGGATAGTTCTGCTGTGATCATTGGGGTGCATGGATCTTTTCGTTGTCTGTTTGGCTGTGTCGGGTCTTAGTTGCAGCATGCAGAGTCTTTGTTGTGTCATGCAGGACCTTTCATTGTGGCACACAGGCTCCAGAATGTGTGGGCTTGGTAGCTGTGGTGTGCAGGATTAGTTGCTCTGTTTCATGTGGAGTCTTAGTTCCTCGACCAGGGATCAAACCCACATCCCTTGCATTGGAAGGTGGATTCTTAACCACTGGACCACTAGGGGAGTCCCACCTACATCTTTTTGAATTAGAATTTTCATCTTTTGCAGGTATATACCCAGGAGTGGGATTGCTGGGTTATAGGGTAGCTCTAGTTTTAGCTTTTTAAGGAACCTCCATACTGTTCTCTGTAGTGGCTGCACCAAATTATATTCCCACCCACAATGTAGGAGGGGTCCCTTTTCTCCATACCCTCTCTAGCATTTATTATTTGTAGACCTTTTGATGATGACCATTCTGACTGGTGTGAGGTGATAGCTTTTTGTAGTTTTGATTTGCATTTCTCAGTTGGACGCGACTGAGAGATCTCACTTTCACTTTTCATTTTCATGCATTGGAGAAGGAAATGGCAACCCACTCCAGTGTTCTTGCCTGGAGAATCCCAGGGACAGCGGAGCCTGGTGGGCTGTAGCAGCAGCAGCAGTGATTAGAGATGTTGAACATTTTTGCATGTGCCTGTTGATCATCTGTATGTTTTCTTTGGAGAAAGCCCTGGTTTCTGTTGTGACAGTCCCTTGGACTGCAAGAAGATCCAACCAGTCCATCCTAAAGGAGATCAGTCCTGTGTGTTCACTGGAAGGACTGATGCTAAAGCTGAAACTCCAATACTTTGGCCACCTGATGTGAAGAGTTTACTCATTGGAAAAGACCTTGATGCTGGGAGGGATTGGGGGCAGGAGGAGAAAGGGACGATCGAGGATGAGATGGCTGGATGGCATCACCGACTCAATGGACATGAGTTTGGGTGAACTCCGGGAGTTGGTGATGGACAGGGAGGCCTGGCGTGCTGCGATTCATGGGGTTGCAAAGAGTGCCAGACTGAACTGAACTGAGTCACAGACTATCACTTTTGCTATATTGTATCCAAAGAAGTAACTCACTGAGTTGAGCTCACACCCTTGGGGTGGGTAATTAAACTCCACCTTGGGGCTTCCCTGGTGGCTCAGACGGTAAAGAATCTGCCTGCATTCCCGGAGTCCCAGGTTTGATTGCTGGAATGGGAAGATTCCTCTGGATAAGGTAATGGCCACCCACTCTACTGTTCTTGCCTGGAGAATTCCATGGACAGAGTAGCCGGCTGGGCTGCAGTCCATGGGGTCGCAAAGAGTCAGACATGACTGAGTGACATTCACTTTTGTGGAGAGAGGACTGTCGAAGAATTGGGGAGCATATTTTAAAAGCTTTACAACAGCAATACCATAATTTATAACATACAGAGAGATTTTCCTTTCCTAGAATGAGTAGCTCTCTGTCCTGAGGGGCTGGGACTGTAGAGTCTTGTCCTCCAGGCAGACTTGTTTATCAAAGTGAACAAGAGTCAAGTTGGCCATTACTAGAACCTTGCTGCCAGTTCTGCTAGGTGCCCCCTATCCTTGTTCGTCTCTCCTGGACACACATTAATTACATGTATTAATTAAAAATAAATTCATGAAAACTAAATAAACATTCAGTTCCTTGTTTGCACTAGTCTATTACAAGAACTCAGTGGCCACATGTGGCCAGTGGCTGGCATATTGAACAGTGCATAGATAGAATATTTCAGAAAGTCCTGCTGGAACACTGGGCTAGAGAGAAACCTTTTGATTGTTGCCCTATTTCAGTGGAAGCTCGGTCATGAAACCTTCATAGTCTCCGCTAAGTTCTCCCCTGATGGTAAATACGTGGTCTTGGGCTTGGATGTGGATCATGGAATCTTTATAATAGATGCAAAAGACTCCACCACTGTGTCCCACATCAAAGGTGAGTTTGTGTGGGCTCCCTGCTCTCTTCTATTATGATAACAGCAACTTGTCACTTGAATGACAGTGACTTTATTGTTTTATTTGGTAAATCAGCAATGCTGTGAACCATGTCATTAAAGATGGGACACTGATGGATAAAAGTGAAGTGAAAGTCTCTCAGCTATGTCCGACTCTTTGTGGCCCAGGCTAGAATACTGGAGTGGGTAGAACCCAAGTTCTCCAGGCCAGAATACTGGTGTGGGTGGCCTTTCCCTTCTCCAGGGAATCTTCCCAACCCAGGGATTGCACCCAGATCTCCCACAGTGCAGGTGGATTCTTTACCAACTAAGCTATCAGGAAAGCCCTGATGGATAAAAACATGGGCAATTACAATCAAGACTGGTTAAGGCTTTTCCACTCAGTCTCGTGCTTATAATAAATGAAACATTGTTCTGCTCCAGCTTCACATGGACATGCAAAGCCCATCTGTTATTGAATGAAGACCCAAGCTTCTTGGCTTGCCTGGAGGCTCAGATGGTAGTCTGCCTGCAGGGTAGGAGACCCAGGTTCGATCCCTGGGTTAGGAAGATCTCCTGGAGAAGGACATGGCAACCCACTCCAGTATTCTTGCCTGAAAAATCCCATGGATGGAGGAGCCCAGCAGGCTACAGTCCATAAAGTCGCAAAGAGTTGGACACTACTGAGCGACTTCACTTTCTTTCTTTCCAGGCTTCTTAACGTTTTATGTATGTTTTCCCACATCCCTCATTCTTTACTGCTGAGTCACCAGGGAAGCCCATAAAAATAATAATCCCTGATAATTAATAACACATATTTATTCTAGTGTTTTATAATAGTGATGATTAGCAATTTTATTAATATCAATTATCACATATAAAAAAACAAATTCAGATAATTAAAAAGATTAGAATGGCAACTCCTGAAAAAAACAGTGATCAAATGTCAATTTTCTGGTTATGATCCTTTGCAATCATTGTGTAAGAGGCTACCATTGAGAGGAACTGAGTGACAGGCATACAGGGTCTCTCTGAAGGAGTTCTTACAACTTCATGTGAGTTAACAGTTAACTCAGAAGAAAAAATAAAAGCATACATAATCATTGGAAAAAATTTTGAAAGTGTGTAAGCAGTGGGCTTCCCCAGTGGCTAAAGCAGTAAAAAAAAAATCTGCTTTCAATGCAGGAGACATGAGTTTGATCCCTGGTCCGGAAGATCCCCTGGAGGAAGAAATGGCAACCCACTCCAGATTCTTGCCTGGAAAATCCCATGGACAGAGGGCCCTGGCAGCGATAGTCCATAGCGTCACAGAGTCAGACACGACTGCTGTGCCCGCCTGTCTTCTCCCCAGTGGTGGTGGTGGTTTAGATGCTAAGTTGTATCCAACTGTAGCCTGTAGTCCCCATGGACTGTAGCCCACCAGGCTCCTCTGTCCATGGGATTCTCTAGGCAAGAATACTGGAGTGGGTTGCCATTTCCTTCTCCAGGGAATCTTCCCTACCCAGGAATCGAACCCAGGTTTCCTGCATTGCAGGCAGATTCTTTACTGACTGAGCTACAAGGGAAGCCTGGAGGGACCTATTATTATGATTATTTTTAATTTAAAGAACTTTGCTTATAATTTATTTATTTTAGTCTTCCACAGTATTTCTTCTGATTTGAATTTTTATATCCATTAAGTTCAATGGAAGAAGTGTTTTTAAAATTGTACTGTGAGATAGTATTTTTTTTAAAACTAGAGTATAACTGCTTTACAATGCTGTGTTAGCTTCAGCTCTACAACAAAGTGAATCAGCTGTATGTTTACATACATCCACTCCCCCTTGAGCCTCCCTCCCACCCCCATCTCACCCTTTTAGGTCATCATAGAGCACTGAGCCGGAGAAGGCAATGGCACCCCACTCCAGTACTCTTGCCTGGAAAATCTCATGGACGGAGGAGCCTGGTGGGCTGCAGTCCATGGGGTCGCTAGCAGTCGGACACGACTGAGCGGCTTCACTTTCACCTTTCACTTTCCTGCACTGGAGAAGGACATGGCAACCCACTCCAGTGTTCTTGCCTGGAGAATTCCAGGGACGGGGGCGCCTGGTGGGCTGCTGTCTATGGGGTCGCACAGAGTCGGACACGACTGAAGCGATGCAGCAGCAGCAGCCGCAGGGCACTGAGCAGAGCTCCCTGTGCTATACAGCAGCTTCCCGCCAACTATTCCACACACGGTAGTGTATCTGTGTAACAGCTACTCTCCCAGTTCATTCCACCCGCCCCGCCCCACTGTGTCCACAGTCTCTTCTCTGCGTCTGTGTCTGTGTTCCTGCCCTGCAAATAGGTTCATCTATGGAGGTACCTATCATTAACAGTACATTGCTGGGCGGTCTTCCTGTGAGTGTGTGTGTGTGCAAACACACACACACACAGTACTACTTCCCACATACATTTAATGCTTATTTTTATCACCATGGAGCCATGATGCGTGTCTGCCACACAGCTTGCATTTTTCCCTTGATGTGTCTCTTCGCTCTCTCTCTCCTCACACTCTAAGCCCTGTCTGCTCACCACGCTCCTTCACGCTGTGTCATGTCAAGCCTTGGCACAGCCTGTTCCTTCTGCCTACAGCTCTCTTCCTTTCCTGCTTCCCTCCATAGCTTTTAGCGATCTCTCAGGGCTGGGCCAGGTTTCCTTTCGTTGGTTTGGAGCCGTGACATTGGCTGCAGGTTGCTGCCTGCTCAGAGGTGTCTGCCTGTGACCTCTGAGGGGGAAGGGGGCAGAGCTCAAGGCCTGGTATACAGCAGGCATTCAGGAAATGATTATGCAAGTGAAGAGTCCCTTCCTTGTGAAAACCAGAGTTGTGTTTCTATTATACTGTTGCTGTCTGGGGGAGCAACCTCAGCGTCCCAGGGGCGTGTGGCCCAGCATCAAGTCACTTCCCTGTGCCTCAGATCATCACATGATGTCGCTCACCGCCTGCTGCTTTGACCCCGACAGCCAGAGGGTGGCTTCCGTCTCGTTCGACAGGAGCATCAAGATCTGGGACGTGACATCACAGACCACGCTGCTCACCATCACCAAGTGAGGAGGCTGGGCAGCATGCTGCAACAGGGAGGTGGGCGGGATTTGCACCCTCCTGGATTCGGCCTGTGCACCTTCAGCTCCCCAGCTGGTGTGGGCATGGGGCTTCTCCAGCTGTGGTCCGCTGTGGTGCTACGAGGAGGCTGGAGATGGAGAATGGGCAGGGGACAGGCAAGCAAGGGGAAACCACTCCAGTAAGTCCTCTACATTCGAACCTTCAAGTTGCGAGCTTTCAAAGGCGTGACCGTCTGAGCCAGCCCCTGTATGCCAGCTGTTGTACTGTGCTACTGTACTTTTCAAGGTTCTGTAATAGTAACTGTTTCATTTTTGGTGTTTGTTTTTCCTGTACATATTATTTGTGTGAAAAGTATTGTAAGACAGTACTATACAGCCGATTGTGTTAGCTGGGTACCTAGGCCAGCTTTGTTGGGCTTACAAACAAATTGGACTTACGAACACACTCTCAGAACAGAAATTAATCCTCCGTAGGGGACTTACTGTAGTTGTGGCCTGTGGGCTGGGACGGGCCTCAGATGCATTTGTTGCAGTGTGAGCCAACACTGGAAAACATTGAGCTGAGTTGCCCCCTCCCTCCCCAAATGTGGGTTTCCAGCAGCTCCTGCAAAATGCGAAGATGTGCTCTTCTCGGGCCCGCAAGGCTCACTCCGTCTGTGGCCACCAGCACCAGCTCTGGGGACAGCCCTCCCTAACGAGACCCGGACTCATGGCCTCGGGATGTGTCATCCTGCCCACTTGGCTCAGTTATGAGCCCTGCTGGCCTGCGTCAGGCTTTCCCATGGGTGTCTGGCCAGGGCTTACGAGTGTGCAGGTTCCCATCCTGAGTGACCTTTGACCTTAGTTTCCTCACCAGCAAACTGAGCCCCGGTGAGGTGTGAAGGAGACAACAGACGCAAGTCCTTAGCGTAGGATGCATGGCGGCCACTCAGCACCAGCTCTGTTACTGAGACTGGCTTCTGTGGATGCTGGGTCAGCAGGGGCTGTGGATGCCTGTTGCTGCTCGTTAGAGCTGCTCGGCGGTGGCAGTGAGGAGGGTGAGGCAGCTGTGAGCTGGAACTCTGGACGGTGGAAAGGGAAATAAGGAAACTGTCTACTGGTGTATTTGATTGAACCACATTTATAAATCTTCTGGAAATGTATTTTTTAACAAGAAAATATAGAGACAGGGATTCTTAGTGCTGCAGGACAAGGCTGGCTTCGTGGCATGAAATTCTGAAGTTACACAGGGTCCCACTCACAGGAGGGCTCATACTTAGTTGACTGCTTTGCTGTCAACATCTTGAAGTTCTTCACCTTTCAAAAATATTTTTATTTATTTATTTGACTGCACCAGGTCTTAGTTGTGGCATGAGAAGTCTTTAGTTGTGGCATGGGAACTCTTATCTGCAGCAAATGGGATCCAGTTCCCTGACCAGGGAGGGAACCTAGACCCCCTGCATTGAAAACTTGGAGTCTTAGCCACTGGACCAGCAGGGAAGTCCCCAAATTCTTCATTCTTGAACAAGGGACCTCAAATGCTTTCATTTCAAAAATATGTAATTTACTTTTTGAAAATGTAAAATATGCAGCACAGTACAAAATTTTGAAGGTACAAAAGAATGCAGAGTGGAAAATTCTCTCTTAGCTGTCTCATAACCACTGTTTCCCGAGAAGCCGTCACTTTTCCTCCTTCCTTCCTGCCTGCTGGATGCCCTTCTCTCTTAACAGTTTTACTGAGATATAATTCACACGCATCCTACAGTTCACCATTTCATGTACATAATTCAGTGGTTTGGGGGATACTATTATTATTTTTAATTGTCTTGTTATATGTACAAAATTTTTAAAGTTACTTTATTGGCAGTATTGTACGTCCATCACCACTATTTCCAAAACTCTTTTATTACCCAAACAGAAACTCAGTACCCATTGAACACTAATTCCCCACTCCTCTCAATCCTAGTCCCTAGTAACCTAGACAGCATATTAAAAAGTAGAGATATCACTTTGTTGACAAAGATCCATATAGTCAATGCTATGGTTTTTCCAGTAGTCATGTACGGGTGTGAGAGTTGAACCATAAAGAAGGCTGAGTGCTGAAAAACTGATGCTTTTGAACTGTGATGTTGGAGAAGATTCTTGAGAGTCCCCAAGACTACAAGAAGATCAAACCAGCCAGTCCTAAAGGAAATCAACCCTGAATATTCCTTGGAAAGGCTGGTATGGAAGCTGAAGCTCCAATACTCTGGCCACCTGATGTGAAGAGCTGACTTATTGGAAAAGACCCTGATGCTGGGAAAGATTGACGGCAGGAGGAGAAGGTGGCAACAGAGGATGAGATGGTCAGATAACATCACTGGCTCACTGGACATGAATGTGAGGAAACTCCAGGAGATAGTGGAGGACAGAGGAGCCTGGCATGCTTCAGTTCATAGGGTCAAAAAGAACTGGACAAAATTTAGTGACTAAACAACAGCAACAAAGCAACCTTTATTTTCTGCCTCTATGAATTTGCTTATTCTAGATATTTCATATGAATAGAATCATACATTATTTTTCCTTTTGTGTCTGGTTGTTTCATTTAACATAATGTTTTTAAGGTTTATCTAATACATGTTAAAGCATGTATTAGAGTTTCATTCCTTTTAATGACTAAACAATATTCCACTACATGTATATACCACATTTTGTTTATCTGTTGGGGAATCCTTGAGTTGCTTCTGTCTTTTAGCTATCGAAAATAATGCTGCAGTCAACATTGGTGTACAAATATCTGTTCAAGTACCTGCTTTTAATTCTTTTGGCTATATACCTAGGAGACGAATTTCTGGATCATGTCATGATACTCTGTATAGCTTTTTGAGAAACTTGAAACTTGCATTTTAATTTTGCAGTGGGCCTTGCAAAATCATATAGCTGTTCTTGCTAGATAATTTTGAAAATCCATACTCTTAATTGATTTTGAAGCTTGCAAGGAGCATAAGTACTTTGTTATAATTTTTTAATGTTGTCAAACCTAGTTTAGAAAATTCAGGAAGAGAAGGAAGATCTATTGTACTTACCCATGTTTTTGCTGACCATGTTCTGTATTCTGATGTTCCAAGTTTTCCTCTTTCACCATTTTCTGTTTAGAAAAATTCCCTTTAGCCATTCCTATAGAGTAGTTCTGAGGAAAACAAATTCTCTTAAATTTTCCTTCATCTGAAAACGTCTTGATCCTCCTGTCATTCCTGCAGGATATTTTTGATGGATATAGAAATCTGGATTGACAGTTGTTTTCTTTCCTCATCTGAATGCTATCATGTCATTTTTTTTTTCTGGCATCCATGGTTTCTGATGGGGACTCCACTGTCATTCAAATTGTTCTTTCCCTATAAGTAAGGGGTCATTTCTCTTTTGCTACTTTCAAGATTTTTTTTCTGTCCCTACTTTTCAAAAGTAGAATTATACTGTGTCTGAATATAGATTTCTTTGAGTTTATCCCACTTGGGATTCACTCAGCTTTTTGAATCTGTTCTTTGCCAAATTTGGTAAAATTCCAGACATAATTTCTTTGATTATTTCTTCAGCTCTGTCTTATTTCTCCTTTTCTTCTGAGATGCTGATGCCCCAAATGTTAGATATTTCATTATATTCTTGTAGGTTCCTAAGGCTCTCTCTTTTTTTTTTCAGTCTGTTTTTTGGATTGGTTATAGTGTCTGGGTTCATATTTACTGATGATTTCCTATATCATTTCTACTGAGTTTTACTTTTTGGTTGTTGTTATTGTATTTTTCAGTTTTAAAATTTCCATTTGGTCATTCTTTATATCTTCTATTTGCAAAGCTTTCAATCTTTTTGGTTATCTTAAACACAATTATAATTGTCCATTAGAGCATTTTTTATGCACGCGTGCTAGGTCACTTCAGTTGTGTCCGACTCTTTGTGACCCTATGTAGGCTCCTCTGTCCATGGGGATTCTCCAGGCAAGAATACTGGGATGGGTTGCCATTTCCTTCTCCAGGGGATCTTCCTGACCCAGGGATTGAATCTGTGTCTCTTGTGCTTCCAGTACTGCAGGCAGAGTCTTTACCCCTGAGCCACTGGGAAAGCCCTAGAGCATTTTTATGATGGCTGCTTAAAAGTCCTTGTCAGATAATTCTAATGTCTGTATTATCTAGGTCTTGGCATCTGTTGACTCTCTCTCTCATTCATGTTGAGGTTTTCCTGGCTCTTACTTAGTATGATGAGTGAATTTCAGTTTCATTGTGGACATTTTGAGTATTATGAGACTGTTAATGTTATTTAACTCTTCTGTTTTAGCAGGCTGCCTCATTAGAACCTGGCAAGAGTGGCAGTCTAGACTCCCTCCCAGCCTTTGCTGACAGTGCCGGGGATGGGATTGCAGTTTTCCCTAAGATTTTTGGTTGGGGTAAGGCAGGTATTGTCTAAAGGCTTTCTGTCTTACTAGGCTATCTCTTTGGCTAGGAAGAACAGCCTTTTCTTGGGAGCCTTTTATCCAGTCCCCATTGTTTTGGGGGTTGCAGCTTGCCCAGTACTCAGTTCAGGATATAAGAAGCAAAAAGAAAATTGTAGGTACTCAACAGCATGCCATCCTTGGGTCCTAAGATCCTTAGCTAGTCTGCCTTTTCTTCTACACTGTTCACAGTTTTCTATTTGCTCTATAAATGCACAAGCTTCTTCAGTTCAGTTCAGTTCAGTTGCTAAGTCGTGGCCGACTCTTTGCCACCCCATGAATCGCAGCACGCCAGGCCTCCCTGTCCATCACCAACTCCCGGAGTTCACTCAGACTCACATCCATCGAGTCAGTGATGCCATCCAGCCATCTCATCCTCCGTCGTCCCCTTCTCCTCCTGCCCTCAATCCCTCCCAGCATCAGAGTCTTTTCCAATGAGTCAACTCTTCGCATG